>CATIWR010403408.1:0-13233 GCA_949677035.1 Omphalea diandra
ATTTTATTTTTATATTTATTTGATACATAGATACATAAATATATATAATTTTGGATTATATATATATAT
Organism: Omphalea diandra; assembly: GCA_949677035.1. NCBI lineage: Eukaryota > Viridiplantae > Streptophyta > Magnoliopsida > Malpighiales > Euphorbiaceae > Omphalea > Omphalea diandra. Next base: position 70 of record CATIWR010403408.1, read on the forward strand.
ATATATATATATATATATATATATATATATATATATATATATATATATATATAAATTAATCTGACCTCATAATTTATTTAATATAAATATTTATCAATTTTAAGCTAATTATTTAATATATAGACAATTAGAATCACTATCAATTTGTCATGTAAATTATCCAATTGAAATAACAATAAATAAAAAATTGCTAAGAAAAATTAAAAATTAATATGCATATATTATCTATTTCAAAAATATTATTTACTTAATTATATATTTTTTATAACAAATATTTTAATTTTATTAATATTTATAAATATATTTCAAATAATATATTAAATTATAAATAGGACAAAATACACAGATTATTTACATAATCTACTATTTTAAAATGTTTGACTATGACTGCTGAAAACACGAAACTATTTTATTTTATTTTATTTTAGTCCCTAACCCACAATAAAATTAGTCACGTGAGTAGGATGGGACATCCGTAGGACGGCGCTATATAAATAGATGAGTCCGATGGCGGGGGAGGGCGACACAGTCAATCTGCATTCTGGACGACATTTCTGATTGGCCGCAGACTAACTTACAGCCCTCCTTTCCCTTCCCTTCTGTAGCAGCCCACATATAGTTTGGCTCTTTCAACCAAAGGCAGTCTTCTCGTCCAAATTAGCTGCCATTTCCACAGACTCCAACAACAACAACAACGATCTTTCTTCTGTTTCTCTCTGTACATTCCTCTTTTCTATATCTATATCTCAACTGAACTGCTCATAACTTTCAAATAAATATAAGAATGGACAGATTGTGGAGATTTAATCCGGTCAAGCTCTGGACAGCAAAGATAATGGTAGAACTGTTGTTACTGTTCCATCAAAATGTAAACTTTTGCTGGTCTCTTAACACGGAAGGTATATGTAGATATCCATGCTCAGTAATGCATGCCCCTACATATTTTCCTTCAAGAAAAGGAAAAAGAAAGGAGGATTGTCAATAATATGATTGTATTTGGAATTATGTCTAGGTTTGGCACTTTTGAGATTTCGAGAGAGAGTGCAGAGAGATCCATTTGGTGCCTTATTGGATTGGAATGATAAAGATGGAGATACTGATCCCTGTTTCTGGTTTGGAGTTCAATGCTCTGATGGCAAAGTGGTCTACTTGTAAGTGATCTTTTTGTCTTCTTGTTTCTCAAAATCATTGCCACCATTCTTTTCTTCTTTCTAATGCATCTGAAGGTTTTTAATGTTTCTCCATTTAATCCTGTCTTGGTTGTTGAAGTAGAGGCAACTTCAAGTAGAGTTCATGCTATTAGTGATATATATATATATATATATATATATTTTAATCTTTATCTAATTTCTCTTAATCTAACTTCTTCAACAGCACAGAAAAAAAAAAACAAAGAAGGATCTGACAGATTTTGTCCTCTCTCTATCTTTCTCTTAAATAACAAGTTTTCTGTATGTCTTTATGTTGTGTACTGGCACAATCCTCCAAAACTGAAACTTTACTAAGCAACTAATTTTAAGTCAATTTATTGATTTTAAACCAGGATCCAGATTTAAAGAGTACAATCCAAATTTAATGTTATAAAGCAACTTTATGATGCAATACAGGATTTAACAGTGTCGTTCAAAATTTTTTTTATTGACTGATCATATTTGTAAGATCAAAATCGTTGAATTTTTTAATTTGAAATCAATAGTTAAGCTTTGTTTATAACAAACGACAGTTCATTTATAGAAATTTTAAATTTTAAAAAAATTTTATTCATATAATCTTAAATGGATGGTGTAGACCATGCATAAGAAAATCTGAATCCAGATTTTGTTAAAATAATAATGTGGAATAATGCATTTCTGTTGTCATATTAGTTTTTCAGATTTTTTGTGGTTTATCATTTGACATTTATCACAGTTTCAGTTTGTTTTGTTGGGTTTGGCTTGATGTCCAAAATATTTAACTTGAAGGCATTTAAAAGACCTGTGTCTCCAAGGTACTCTGGGACCTGAACTCGGGAGGCTGGCTTACCTAAAATCTATGTAAGCAAAAACTTTGGTGGGAGGATTTTGTTTTGGAAGAAACTTTCCAACCATTAGCTTAATCATATCATAGGAGTTTTGTTTTGGCAGTATTTTACGTAACAATTCCTTCTCTGGAAGTATACCTAAGGAGATTGGTGAATTGAAGGAGCTAGAAGTATTGGATTTGGGACATAATAACTTCAGTGGGCCATTTCCATCTGACTATTCCAATAATTTGTCACTGACAACCCTGTAAGATTTTTCTTTACATTACTATTTTTCTGATTCCTTCAAGCATGGATGTTTTCTCTAAGTCATCTTCTGATTCTTACTGCCAGCTTACTGGACAACAATGAGTTCCTTGGCAGCTTACCTCCTGAGCTATATCAACTTCAGATGTTTTCTGAAATTCAGATCGAAGAAGACCATCTAAAAACTTCCTGTAGCAGCAGAGAATTTTCCATGTAAGCAATGTGTTATTGCTGTTGGAACTCTTCTTATTAGTTAATCAATTGCTTGTTAAAAGGACTTCCAAGACTCGACTTAAAACTGATATCCAGAAGAATCACTCTGTGTTATCTACATTACCTTGGTGACAAGAGCTTCTTATATTGTTGTCAGGAAACCTGGAGACATAGCTTACCGGATTCTGCTGCAGGTGACTAATGTTATAAATCCACCGAAAGGCAACAATCATAAAGTACATCATAGTAGTGTGGAGCCATCTCCTTCTCTGTCTTTATTGTCTCCATCATTTCCACCATCATTGTCACCTGAATCAACATTATTGTCACCATCATTCTTATTTATTCCCTCACCATCTCCTTCAGAATCTCCTTCATTTTCTCCAGCAGAATCCTCCTCGAATCTTTCCTTACCTCCTTCACCATCACCCACAGAAGCACCAACTGAAGCTTCTCCTGCTCCTGCACGTCCATCAATTACAGTATTTGCAGCACCAGAACAACAAGGGGCACGAGTGACCCCTGCCTTGACTCCTAGTCAAGGGCTACATAATGATTCAAACCCAAAGCATCAAAGAGTTCTTATTGCTGGTATTGTTGGGTGCTCTTTCTTGCTTTTGATATCTGCTGCTGGTGCCATCTTCTATAGAAACAGCAAGGTGGTCACTGTCAGACCTTGGACAACAGGGTTGAGTGGGCAGCTGCAAAAAGCTTTTATAACAGGTCATAGTTCATAAGAAAACAAACACATATCCCATAAACTCCTTTATCACTATTATTTCCTCATAATAATATGCTTAATCATCCTTCACTAGTTTAACTTGATATTTGTCTTAATATTAATCTGTATGTTATTATATGCTCATTTTTCATAATATGCCTTTAGGTGTACCCAGACTAAAGCGATCAGAACTTGAAGCTGCTTGTGAAGATTTCAGCAATATTCTTGGCTTCTTCTTGAATGGCACGGTGTATAAGGGCACTCTATCAAGTGGAGTTGAAATAGCTGTGACATCTACCAGAGTCATATCACATAAAGAGTGGTCGAAAAATTTAGAAGCACAATTCAGAAAGAAGGTACTTGACATTGAAATTCCCTAAACTTCATATGCTCCAATCTGACGTTCCAACCAAACATATATACCACTTTTCATTGCTTTCAGATTGACACACTATCAAAAATGAACCATAAAAATTTTGTCAACCTCATTGGATATTGTGAAGAAGATGAGCCTTTCACAAGAATGATGGTTTTTGAGTATGCTCCAAATGGAACTCTTTTCGAACATTTGCACAGTGAGTATCTTATCTTTCCAGTCATTATTTTGAAAGAGCTAACGTTGTTTAATTGACAGCTAGTGGCATCATAGCATTTATGCAACCTATATGAACAGTTTTGTAACTTGGAAGATATTGAATTGTTAAGTTCTTGCAGTAAAAGAAGCTGAACACTTGGACTGGGGAAAGAGATTACGGATAGCGATGGGTGCGGCATATTGCCTCGAGTACATGCAGCAACTAACTCCACCCATTGCCCATCAAAATCTGCAATCATCCTCAATATATCTGACTGAAGACTATGCTGCCAAAATATCAGATTTTAGTTACTGGAATGACATAACTGCAATGAAGTCAGAATCAGCATCTATGAAGCTTATGGAACCACCATCAGCGGATCTAGAGAGCAATGTTTACAGATTTGGGGCGATTTTGTATGAAATGGTAACTGGTAGGATCCTGTACGCAGGGGACAAAAGCTCTGTGGCAGGCTGGATATCAGACTCTCTGAAAGAGCAGCAACACTTAGTGGCAATGGTAGATCCAACTCTGAAATATTTCCCAGAGGATGAGCTTGAGAAATTACTTTCAGTAATCGAAAGTTGCATCCATCCTGATGCCAAACAGAGACTAACAATGAGCGAGGTTGTAACCAAGTTGAAGGAGATAACAGCAATGGGACCAGATGGAGCAACACCAAAATTATCTCCCCTTTGGTGGGCTGAACTTGAAATTTTGTCCACTGAAGGAAGTTGAGAGTGAACTTAAGACTGAATGAATGAATTTAGGGATAGTTTTCTTATGTTTTTACCCCTTATCCTATTGTGGAATCCGCTGTAGTTTTTGGGTTGAGATTGCTTGTATCTGATGTGTGTAGAGAATATGATATTTGTATACAACTGTTAAAGGAATACCTCTGGCCTGTCTTTATCTTACTGAAGTTGTACATGAAGCATACTTGCAAGATTAGTTTTTCCAATACTCACAGGATCAAATGAAAAGTTCATAAAACAAAATGTCCAAGTCGACAACAGTTTTGATCTTCAACTATCATCATCCCTTACAGTCATCAATTATTCAGGAATTATTATCTTTTAAACTTGAGCAGGAACTTATTCCACCACAAGATCTAAGCACAGAAAAATACAGAAGGAATAGAGAAAATGGAAGTATGGATTTGAGCGTAATTGTGGTTAACTATGCTCTCAAAACTACAATATGAACAAGACCAGAAGTCCAGAAGAAAATGTTCCTTCTTTTTGCTTGTCTACACCATTACTGGTGCAATCTGGAATATACATAGATGTTATAAGGGAGATTCAGATTGGACCCTTTGCTAACTTTGTTCATGTACAAGATAATCTGAACTATTAAAAAAAAAAAAAAAAAGGAAATCAACTGTTTCTAGCAAGAAACAAGTGGTGAAAACCTGTACGTCAAAAGAAAAAAAGACAAGAAGTTACTAAAAGATGAACCTTTGACTCTATGTGATGCAGATAATAGATCATTGACTATACACCAATAACTTCCAGAAATTACCTTTGATTTTATCTGATGCTGCTAACAGATCATATAGATCATTGAATATACAGCAACAACTTCCAGAAATTTTCCGAGGGCCATTCGTAGTATTTTTTCCAGTTCTCTCATATGTATTCTTTTCCAATTCTCTCATCAATTTCATTATGCCATACTTATAGCTTTCCATTATCTTCACATGCTGTGTTAACTTGGCCACTGGATGTAAGCAGGACTGTATTTTCCAAATAAAAAAATTATCAGCATGGAAGCTGTTGCCTTTTCCCCTCCAAAACTAACAGTGAAGAACTGACTTCATCACAGATATAGTAGAATGACTTGAATTTTTCACTGATTAGCTGCTTGGTTCTGTGCTTTATTGTACAGATCAAGTGTGTCCAAGTGGCTGGGATCCAGGCAAAGAGCTGCCTCACAATCTTGAAGAGCAGAAGGAAGATCCCCCATTGATTCATAAAATGCTGCCCTAAGATGAAGCATTTGCAATTCAGGTTTAAAAATTATGGCCTTGTTGAGCTCTTCTAATGCTTCAGTTTCTTTTTGGTCATCCATTAGAACTGGAAAAATGAGATTCAGTTAGAAATGAAACAAAAAGGAAGCCATTGGAATCCCATAGATAACAATTCAAAAACTTATCCCTCAATGACTTTGGAATTGTTACAAAAGATAGAAATGGACAAAATATGGTTCTTCTACCCCGCTAAATAATACAAATCTTGACCCCACTCAATTGCAATTGAGGCACGCTCCAAATATCAATTCTTTAATTTGATAGCCTTTTTTATTAGCAACAAGTCATGCACATTTGAGAACATCAAAAGCAATGAAAATTTTTGCTTACATAAAACTAAAGGGTTTCTCAGTATAAGGACTTGACAATCAAAAGGAGTAATAGGATTTGCAAGTCCAGCCACAAAGAGACATACTCACTTCAAAAGAGAAATTAGGAAAAGAAAATCTATCTCAAAGAGAAAAGGGAATTGAAATAGTTTTGATCCATATTCTGAACCTGGTAGTTATCTAATGTATATGAGTAGCCAGACATTAAAAAAAACTTCGAAATTACAGTTAGAGAGAGAAGTGTCAAATCACCTATGGCACTCAGGCTCCATTTAAAACAAGTCAGGATTACCATCTCCTATTACATTAACGACAAAACTACAAATCCTAAAGTTAAATTACCATGAAAATAGAGCTGGATGACCGTATAAAATTTGATCAGAATTTCAAAACTTTAAGCCTACTTACCCCTGCCTCCCCCAAACCAAAGATTACCTGCACATATTTTCCCCAACCAGTGGAAAGTTTGACACATGTATCAAGATGTTGCATAGAATCAACACATATGATATGTGTGTGTGTGTGTGTGTGTGAGAGAGAGAGAGAGAAGGCTTTTCATACTCACCAGCTGCCCTGTATCTATATGGGTATGTTCGTAGCGGGTCCAACTGTGTCGCCATATTGAGGTCATTCATAGCCATCTCACGGTCGCAGTATTCCGACCGTTTCTCATATGCTGATGCATTATTATGTGCCTTCTCTATTAGCTTGGTCATCTCATCAAATGCAGGTTTTCTTTGATTTTTCAAATGATAAACACGAGCCAACCCTTGATGAGCTCTTGTATGCTTAATTTTAAGGGCACTCATGTAGCAATCTGCAGCCTGATCCAGCTTACCAGAATCCACATAAATACTTCCTAAATTATTTAATGCCTGCAAAATATCAATGTGAATAACCAAAGGAGTAGAACAGGGCATAGGTTTAAAATTATAACAATCATAGTGCTGCTCCTACTTACTTGTCCTTTCCTAAGACCATCTGAAGGGCATCGAAGAGCTTCCTCCAGGAGTTTGATGACACAAGATGATGTTCCAGGATCCAGATTTGTGTCAGCTAATATGTATGCTTTGAGGAAGAAAGCTTCAAATGATCTCCGGATCAAAATGGATTTCTCAGCTCTTGAGAGAGCTTCTTCATGATGGCCAGTATCATATAAAATCCAGCCTTCATAAACCAGTCTTTCATGTTCCGAACTACAATGATTTCTAGCCAACCGCAAACAGCGCATAGCAGCCTTCTGACAATTTAACCTATTGCAATATGATATCTGGCATATATCATGTTACTGAATACAAGAAGGTCAAAGCTAATAACAAAGCAGAATTCAGTATATTATATTAACTAGGAAAGTCATTGGTTGTTCCCATTCCAGACTGCAACTAGTGAAGTTGTCTTACTGATACTTGAAATAAGAGTAGAATGTGCCAAAAAACCCATCAGCAAAGAAAAAGAAAAGCGTCTAATGAAATTAGGAAAGATACAAATAAAGGCTCACTTAGAATAATTAAATTATAGACGAAGCTATCATGCAACAAATCGTATAGTTTCAACCATGTATAAAAGAATTATGGGTCAATCTTAGATATGATTGATAATCTTAATAAAAAGGAGTTATTTCCGCCTACCAAAAAAAAAAAACAGAAATAAAATTAAATAAAAATAGGTTATGGAATTCTCAAAATTTCAGATATGAATTCCAGTAATATGAACAATGTAATACTACATGAGGTACTCAGAAATTGAACTAGACAATAGTTGCTACTTATATGTTACAGCTGTACATGCATGTTACAAACAACTTACCTTAGAAGAAGCAAAGACTGTCGAAACCATAATAGGCTCTTCTGAGGATCAGCTACCAGCATTTGATGTATGATAGCCAGAGAACCAACATCATCAACGCAAGACCATTGTTCATAAAGCTGCATCCAGCAGTCAGCCAGACTCCACTGCTCAACCAGATGGCTTAGAATTTCGACCAGGTGATCACCACTCACCCTCCCATGAAACATCATATAATTAGGTTCCAAGGTTAACAATGCTCGAACATCTCTCAACGCACTTTCATAATCCTCGAGTGCCATAAAGAACCAAGCCCGTAATTCAAGGCTGTCGGCTGAGGGTTTGAATGCAATAATTTTACCAATCTCTGTGATAGCTTCTCTAATATGCTTCTCTTCCACCTTCATTACAGCTCTGTATTTATATGGAAATGAGAGTGTTGGGTCCAGTTCAGTGGCAGTATTCAGATCAGTAATCTTCTCCTGTCCAACACCATATAAAGATCTCTCTTGGTACATCCAGCCAACTGGTTTGTACTCAAAAATAATAGAGTTTATCAACCTAAAAGCCGAATACTGCAATCCTTGCTTGTACTTGGACCTTGCAACACCAGCTATTGAATAAACATGAGATGCCTGGACTGCCTCCTCAAAATAAAACTGGGCATCCTTGTACTCTTTTCTCCCAAGCAGAACACAACCCAGTTGATGCGAAGCAAGTGCCTTCTGCCAGTTTTCTGTTGCAAATTCTTGCAACCTCTCCAAAAACATAACAGTTGTGTTCGATACCATATTCTGTTCCATAGCCACCTGGCTTAGGAAATAATATAGCAAGAATGAAGCACGCCCAAGCATGGCCCATCTCTCCTTAGCCTCAGAGGTACAGAAAAGTTTAATCACTTTATTGTTATACAAGGAACTGGGGAGCTCTCTCAGCAATACTTGTAAGCAAGAAGCAACAAGAAGATTTGTGCTTTCTTCCAACCCATAATCAATAAGAATCAAAGCATCCTCAATCCCACATACTAATGAAGCCAAATGAGCATCACAAGCAGACTTCATCTCCTCGCAGCAAAATCTATTTGCAAAAGAAAGCAACTCCAAAACAATCTCAGCAGAAAACAAATCAAGTTTCCTAGTCCTACTATACAGTTCAACAGCTCTCATTCCATCCACGGATATTCCATTCTTTGAAAAATCAATCTTATCCTTTCTTGATTCTGCAAAGCTGCCACATAGCATTGCCTTTAATGGGCTAGAAAGAGCAGCTATATTGAATCTAACACAGGGAACCAACTCATCATTAATACAAAATGAAACGATATCATCATAACTACCATCCAAATTGAAGCAATCATTTGCCATCAAGGTTTGAGAATTAACTACTTGAGAAGAACCTCGACTACTATATTGGCAATGATTATAAACAGAATCAGGATCATACCCAGAAACTAAAGCAGCAAAAGGACATTCAAGAACATGGCCACTACAATCCATTGAAGAGCCACCAATAAATCCATCTCCTCTCCTCTCAAACCTTAACCAAGCAGAAAGCACCACCTTGGAGTGCACATCAATAGCATATTGCCTCGCAGCACAGAGGCACCTCCTAAGCAGTTTAGAATCCCCCAGGCCACGGAAGAGGGTATACTGCTCGATGCACAATAACGACTTATCCAACGGAGAACAGGTGTCAAGCCGACGATAAAGATGAGCTAAAGATTCAACATAGTAAATGGGTTTTAAGTAAGGTTCTATGGGGGGTTCAAGGAGGTCAGTTGTAGGAAGTTCATAAGGAAGCAGAGCAGAGTTGGTGAATTTGGATTTTGGAAGTTTGGCTCTTAGACTACCACCGGATGATGTATCTGAGCAGGGGCTTAAAGCGTGGACTTGGGCACTCTTGAATGTATCAAATAATTTCAAGCCACGCATATTTTGAAGAATGACTATATATAGCTAAGAAGAAACGAATTCAAGAAAGTATTATATATAGATTGAATGAAAAGATTAAGCGCATAGTGTATTGCAGTGTAAAGGGAAAGGTCATTTACCTCTAGCCTCGCCAACAAAGTCCAAAACCAATCTACAGAGAGAGAGAGAGAGAGAGAGAGAGAAGCTGTGTATAGCCTGAAGTTTTGGTGTTTGGTTATGGAGACAAAGAAAGAAGAGAGTAAAGAAATAGTGGTCTTATCCTTCCCTCTCTTGGTGTAATAGATTCAGATTTTTGATAGAGGTCTGAGTCACTTTCTTATCATAAAGACTGAATTGGCGGTTTTGGTGACCGGAAAGTTTTGGTTGATTCAGTGGCTCACTCCATTCAAAGGGTAGTTTCTGTTCCACAATGCCAACGACACAGATACCCAGCGCCTCCATTTTTGCCACGTCACGTGCTCCGAACTCATGGATTAGCCCGATTAGTTGATGGACTGTATTTGTTTTTTATTTTAATATTCGAGATTTTTAAACATTAATGTAATAATTGAGTTTGTGGTTGATTCAATTCTTTAATTGTATTATATTATATTTAATTATATTTACTAAATATAGTATAAATAATGACTTTTAAATAATTTTTCAATTTTTTATATCAAAAATTCAATTTTTTTGAATGGTTTTATATTGCGAGGGGGTGAATAAGATGCCTAGACAATGCTCGATAATTTTTTATTTTATTTTTTTATATCAATTTATATATTTTCTTTGTCAATTTTATATAATTGCACTTTTATATTTTAAACAAATAAATAATATGTCATTACAAATAATAATAATTTGTTAAATCATATTTGATATAAATTTTTAATATTAACGATTAATAATAAATTTTTAATAATAATATTTGATATTAATATTAACGATTCAAAATTATGTATCATATTCATCAAACTTTTATATTAATTCACTTTGAATTTTGTATATTTGTAAAAAAAAAAAAAAAAAAAAATCCACCAACACATGTATCATATTCATTAACTTTATGTATTATTTCACTTAAATTTTGTACTTTTATTTTTAAAAGAAAAATACAAAAAAACTTCATAACCATGATAACAATATTTACTATTGCACTGAGTGATATCTAGTACTTTTAATTTTCTTTTCAGAAAATAACATGAATTTTCATTTATGATTGAACAATGAAAACTCATTTTAGAATCCTTTAATCAAATTGATGGGTAATTTATCTCAATAGATACTAAATTATAATAAAAATTTTATTATGATTACTAAAAATTAATTTTATTCAGTTGAATCACTAAATTTTAATTTTTTTATTTTATTGTGAGTTATTGGCATATTTTTCTTATTATTTTATTCTGTTATTGAATTATTTTATATTTTTATTCATGAGAGAATTTTAAATTATTATGTTTATGAATTATCATAAAAAAATTCAAAGTATAAAATCAATTGAAAATAAAAAAAATCACATTAACAATTTAGTTAAAACCTAATTGAATAAAAATAAAAGAGATTCAATTAAACAAAATTAATATGAGCAACCGTAATAGAATTTTGATCATAATCTAGTGATTATAAAGATTAAATATCCTAAATTGACATAACAATGCAATTTATGTCTTAAAAAACATGTTCTATTCATTGACTAATGCTAATCATAGTTCGACTTCAATATTTTTTAATAAATTTGATAGCCTAAATATATATATATATATAAAAAAAAAGTTGAACTTTGTTGTTTGAAATAGAATCTAATAATCCCAAATAACTCTAAAATATATAAATTTTTCATAAAAAAACACACATCTACAAAAAAAAAATTACCAAAAAATTTTTATAACAAGAAATAAAAATAACTAAAAACACAAAATAGTAATAGATCTACGCTAGAAAAGTTGCAACTTAATCATATCAAACCTAGATCTATATTGGTGGTCAAATATGAAATTATTTAAATAAAAATAAAAAATAATTTATCGATAATTAAGAAAATAATCTGCAACAGCCCAAACTCTGATCGGTGAACGGCAAAAAAATAAAAAATAAAAAAATTGAGGGAAAGGAGTGGCTCCTAATAGAAAAGGGTTTTTTTTTATATATTGATACATCAAAAAATCATTAAATTGAAAATGAATTATTGTGGTCTGAATTTTTACTTAACCATTAAACTACTAACTTTTAATCACCAAGGAAAATATTTTTATCAACAATCATGATGATAAGTGTATTTAAAGTTAAAATTCCATCCAATTAATGACCATTTATTTATACGAACATCATCTAAATTGCATGCTTAAGTAAAGGTGGAAAGTTAATGTAATAAAATATGTTAAAGGGTCTAATCAAATACCAGACACAGATTTTTGTTTATTCGATATGTTTGGGATGAAATCATCTACAATATTATTACCATGTTGCTTGCCAATTAGGATCATATGATTGTATAGGATCAATGAGTTGTCAATGGAGCTCTAGTGACAACGTTTGAATGTGATGATAGAGTAAATTAGCCATAAGAATCGAATTAACCACTATATATATATATATATATATATATTTCATCTGTAGATATTGTCTGCAAATATAATATTCTTTATTGGTTATATAAATCATATTATTATGTTTAGTCACATTTAGTGCTACGAACTTAATTTTTATTAACTTAATTTAATTATTAGTATTTAAAATTTTATTTACAAATTAAATAATAAATTTTTATTTTAAAAATTAAAAGAAATTCGACTCTAATTTATTCGATATGGTTCATTTATCACGTTTAATTTTCATTAAAAAGATAAAAACATGTTATGTTAGCAAATACTATCAATTCATTACTGGCTTTTCGTCAAATCAAAGGAATAGACATACTATAATGAGAAAAAGTTGACATGAGACATCACCAACTCGCAATAAGAAAAATAAATAAAATTACTAATAGTGAGCAACGTTAATTAGATCTAAGGAAACATTCCATAAATTATATTTTGGGTTTCTTTCTTATAGTGATTAGATAACCCATAAAATATGGGAAGTTGGAGGAATATCAAGTTGGCAAGCTAACAAGTTGCTTATGCATATAATAAAAAAAAGAACAATGATAAAGCAGAATAAATGCCAAAGCCCGAAAAGGGACGTAAAAACAAGAAGTGCGATCACGTGCTTAAGATCCCATCTGAAAATTTTGCACATGGCTAATAATTTGTTGGGTAGTGTATATTTACTCTATTTTAATATTTAAATTGCTATATATATATATATATATATATATATATATATATATATATA
>CATIWR010403474.1:0-18168 GCA_949677035.1 Omphalea diandra
GTGTGTTCTTGGTGGCCCTGGGCACCAAGAATGGAGGGGGGAGGGGGGGGGGGGGGGGGGGGGTTTTTTTGTGGGTTTTAGGGAATATATTGTTGGGGGTGGGGTGGGGTGGTGGATGGGGCCAGGGGGGGGCTCTTTACAAAATCCACAATTTACCATACCCTTAAATTTTATTTTCCAAAAAAAAACCCCCCCCCCCCCCCCCCCCCTCCCCCTTCCTTTCTTGGTGCCTAGGGCCAACAAGAACATAAAAAGTTATGGTGGTTTTGCCAACCATAGTTGTAGGTGTCATAGTAAGGGTTGATAGGTTGGTGATTGAAATTGCCCATAAAACTTACTTGATCTTGTGCAAAAGGATTCCTTATATGGCATGTTATGCTTTCATGACCAATCTCCCCATAAATTTGCATACCACCTGCGAAAAAGAAGAATAACCCATATTAGAACTCATAAAATTTATTTTCTTAGTAAGGATAGATACTTGAGCTTATAATGCATTTTGTGCATCCATGTCATGAAGTTCTAATTGTGTTTAAGAAATAAATAAAAAAATAAGAAACATAACTATACAAAAAGAAAAAGAAAAATCTAGATTAATATAGAAACAATTGTTTAGTATTAATGTTATTGATCCCTAGTAGTGATGCTAAAGACATTTTGATGCCCTTTTTTCCTTTGCTTCATGCCTTCTGAAGCTGATCCATGAGCCTATTTGCTCCTTAGGAGTAGCAGCACTAGACACAAGGGTAGGGGTAGCAAATCGTCATGTAGCCTATGCAGTGGTACCTTGACCCCTGTGTTGTAAGATGATCCCCTCATCTGTCGCATATCGATGGAATGCTTGAATACCTGCCTCTAACAAAAAGGACTCCCTATGAGTGCCCTAACGATCTGGGACCTATAGGAAGCACTAATAGGAGATAGTTGCTCCTTAAGAAAATATCGAAGTGTTATAGTGAGCTCCATACCCTCATGATCCCTTGCCTAAAACAGGCTCATGGACGGGCACTAAGGGATAAGTCATTCATCCAGGACCTCACGCTAGTGAAAAACACGCTCCCTTAAGTACCACTCTTGAATAAAAGGCCTAACCATCAAATGATGGCCATAAGAGATAGCCTTAACCTTTACTACCTCTGGAGGCCATATCTCCATAAGGGCTCTTTAGTTGAGGAGCAATTGCCATGAAATGGGAAATGACTATAGGTGGAAACTAGGTAAGAAAAGACATTTTAAGTCATATGATTTTATTTATGTAGGGAAAGGTAACTTATCTAGAGTAATCATGTTCAGATGAGTGCGCCTGGCAACGAAGAAGGACTTTGCATAAGACACGATGCTCTACCATAAAAAATATGGGTAGCCATTATCTATGTCTTCCTCAGGGTCCAACCTCTCTAGTAGGCCTAGCTCAACACCTCGTGCTTGTCAACAAAGAGAGCAAAAGTCACGAATCAATCAAACAGAAGCCAAACGCAAAAGGAGAGGGAATGATACTTTCTATGAGGACCTTCACTGCACCACACATGTACCCTGTGCCCCGAGACCACCAATTTAGGTATTAATAAGTATACTAGTGTTGCAGACCCCTAGTCAAAATGGTATAGTAGACCATGATCCTTTAGCACTGATGCTAAGTAGAGTTTGGTCGAGTCAGAGATGCTCGAGAATAAAACCCCTAACAAGGTGTACAACATGAAATAGAGCACGTGTTGGTCAACCAACTCGTTGGAGCTGTCGTTGGTGATCTAGGGTGCACCAGCTAGTATACTAGACCTCGACACAATCTTACTTCCTTTAAGTAAAGGAATGTAGCCAAACACCCTCAGCAAGTAGTCCATTTGAAGCACTAACTCATGAACACTCAAATTTATGGGTAAGGGAATGGTTGTGAATCATAGCCCTGTCAAAAAGTTGAAATCCCCAAGCTTGATCATCACCTCACTAATTGAGGATAGGTGGAAGGTGTGGGTCGTATCCATCCACAACTCTAACAACGTGTGTGTCATTGCTAGATTGACCTTTAGCATCTCCTGTGGTATCATTTGTAGGAAGATCCAAATCCTTGTCCCCTTCAAGTTGGTTAAGACCTGAGCTAGCAATGTCTGACCCAACTTTCTAGCACAACCTATAGTCTTGCCTCCCTTCTAGAATGCGATAAATCTTTGCAAGAAAAATAAAAAGAAACAAAAAAGGTGAATAAATAATGGAAAAACATACATATATGTTTCCTAATCAATTATCAAGGTCAGAAAAATGAAAGAATTCGAGAGGTCTAAATTTAAAGGCAAATGAACAACGAGTCCTAGTCATTGGGGAATAATTCCAAGTTTTGAGGAAATTGTGAAGATAGTTTCCTTTAAAAAAATCGGTGTCCACTAAAAAAGCATCACAAATTGGTAAACTCATGAAAAAATGAATTGTTTACTTAGGTTTGTACCCTAACTGTTCTTGAATTACTCTATAAAATTGATTTCTATTTTTCTTCATACAAGTTAAAGAATAAAGCCTAAAGGAAATGAAAATCAAGGCAACAGACCAGCCTGATAGACAAAAAGTAAAATTCACTAAAAATAAATGGTGAGTGTATTAAAAAGTATCTTTGAATATTTTATGAGCTAACTTAATGTTCGCAAGCAAAAAAGAAAATTCCAAGACAACACCTAAAATCTATAGTGGTAAGATAGACAAAAAATAAATTAATTAAATAGGGAAAGAATGCCTACCAGTCCTAAGTTGGCTCTTACAAGGTGACGATATAGGTTGTAGACTGTCGATGTGTTGCCAGTTGGAGGAAGGCTGGGAGGGGCCATCTTCATAGTCGCAGCCCCAAACAGGCTCATTCGTGCAAATATCCACTAGGATCATAACTACTCTAGAGTATCTAAGTTAACAAGCATGGACGCCAAACATCTCATTATCATGGAACTCAGCCATGGTAATCACTTGAAAAGCTAAGGGAACCTAAGAATTATGTCCGAATCTTTGAGAGAGAAAAGGATGAAAGAGAAGAAGAATTGTGAAAACAAAAAGGTTGCTTTCAAAGCTAAATATATACTCAACTAGGGTTATACAATCCTAGCAGGTGTGTACAAAACTTTGGTTTGTACAACCCTTCTGTAATGAGCAGGTCCAAAATGGGCCCTGTGAGCCCAACCTTTCCCATAGGCCATTCGACCCAATTCATCCTTTTAACTCTTCATGTTCTAGCCTATTTTCAAGCCTAATGACACCTAGACTACCTAAAATATCCCTAACCTTTCTTCAAGCCCAATTAAGCCTAAATTACCAAAATAGCCCTAGCTTTTCTTCAAGCCTAAATTACCAAAATGCCCCTAGCCTTTCTTTAGGCCTAATTAAGCCAAACCAAATTATGCCTAGCCTTCCTTTAAGCCCTATTATGCATAAATCACCAAAATACCATTAACTTCCTAAAAGAGCCTTAGAACACCTAAATTGCCAAAATACCTTTAACTCTATAGGAAGCTTTTGAATGACCAATTTATCAAAATCCCCTCATTACTTTTAAAGGATCTAAAGCACACTCTTAGCGTCCTGATTCAACTTAGACGACGAAAATATCTTTCAATGGCAATCTTGCCCATTGTAAGGCCTCAACAATATTCTCAAGAAGAACAACATTCTCTTAGAAAGGGCAAAATCCAAGGAAGCACTTCTTGCAACATCAAAGCTCATACCCATTACACTAAGATAAGAACAGACCTCTAAGACAACCAAAAGGGCTATAAGGATATGCATTTAGTTTTATAAATGCCCAAAGGGTTTGAATGATACAAGAGCCACCTGGGGGAACCCTTGAGCCAAAATTATCAATTAGAAAGACTAAAGTACTCATACAGATGTATAAGAGCATCAGTGACTGTAAGAGGCCAATTATCCCATACCAAGATGTTTGGTACTTACTAAAGAGCTACTAGAACCACTTCAGTACATTTTAGAGAGTTGCCAAAGAAATATCAAAAATGCCTATTACCTATTTTACAGCTACCATAACAAGTTTAATAACTGTTAGAGAGTTACTAAAAATCTATAAAAATGACTGGTATCTATTAGAGAGCTACCATAACCACTTCAGAACCTGCTAAAGAGCTATTAAAGAGCTGCCAAAACACTTGGTACCTACTAGAAAGTTGCTAAAATGACTTTAGTATCTGTTAATGACTTGTATAATTAGGTATCCTTACTAATATTTATATCTTTTACTTTGCTTTGTTGTGACTTCTTCAAAAATTTATTTCTCAAATGTTATTTTCAAGCCCTATAAAAGCAAGGGGCAAACTACAAGCATAAGATTTTAGACCCCTGGATGCGAAGCCCAATGATTAAAATCACCAAATTTATTCCTTAGAATGCAAAAGGAATTGTCAAATAAAGAGATTGAAGGCCATGAGATTCCTTAAAGAAGCCCAAAACTAAGCTTAAGATCAATCCCAAGACCAAGCTCAAAATGACCTACTATGATTGACGGGTTGTGCAATCCATCCTAGAACCCTAATCCTTAGAATCATCTGAAAGTAATCCCCCTTAAACCCTAAGGTTGTATAGCTTTGACAGATGGATGTACAATATATTATTGATTATATAGCTCACGTCCAAACTCTAATTCTAGAACATTCATCTCCCTATCTATGATTAGATACGTCTATAGTATCACCAAAATCATTACATGGTTTGGTGAACTCACCCAAAACCATTATAAGGTCTAGTGCACTCAACCATCCTTAGTATAGGTAAATTAGGTGATTTGCAATGACATCATAGACCTAGTTAATAAAGTCTTCAAGACTCTACCAGACTGTCTAGCATGGAAGCTAGATCACCTACCATTACAGGCTTCAAGCCTTTCAAAATTGACCTACGAGCCCATTTATGGCCCTGGGTAGTAGTAACAACCAATGCAAAAGTAAAATGATCCCTTCGTCAGGAATATATTGATGGAATACCCGAATAATCGTCTGCGACAGAGGAAGGCTCTTAACTAGTATTCTAACCATCCAGGATTCATACAATGTACTAGCAGAAGATAGTTGCTTCTCTGGTACATAACATAGCGATGTGGCAAAATTCGCCCCCTCAAGGTCCCATACCCAAAATAGACTCGTAGCTAGGCACTATGGGATAGGTTATTCATCTAGGCCCTTATGCTAGTGAAAAATGCACTCTTCTAGGTACCACTCTCGAATGAAGGGCCCTATCATTAGACGATGGCCGTAGGAAATGGCATATGCCTCCACCACCTCTAATGTTCACATCTTTATCGAACCCCTCCGATTAATAAGGCGCAACTGCAATACAAAATGAAAAATCATTGTAAGTATAAGACTAGGTAATAAAAAATAAATGATCATAAATCACATAATTTTATTTATGCAGGAGAAGTACCTGGTCTAGAGTATTCGTGTTTTGGCAGGCATGATTAACAATAATGGAGAACTCTTCATAAGTCACTACATTCCACCACGCAAAATGGGGTAGCCTCCCTCCACATTGTCCTTAGGGTCAAACCCCTTTAGTAGTCCTAACTTAACAGCACATGCTTGTCAATAAAGAAAACATAGGTCTCAAAGTAATCAAACAAGACATGGGCATAAAAAATAATTGAGACGTACTTATGATGAGAACCCTTCATACACCATACATGTACCTTGTGCCGTGAGCATCAATTGAGATATTTGTAAAGGTATGTTAATGCCTCAAACCCCCAGTCAAAATGATGTAGCAGGCCCAGGTCTTTTAGTACTGACACTAAGCAAAGCTCAACCATGTTAGAGGTGCTTGAGAAATAAGACTCATGATCGAGCGTACAATAGGAAATAGAACATGTATTGATCAATCACCTCGTTAGAGCTATCGTTTATGACCTGGGCCACGTTGGTCCATATGTTAGACCTCACCATAGTCCTACTACTTTTGAGTATGAGAATGCAGTCAAGGACCTTATGAATCACAACCAATTCAAAAAGGAGAAGTCCTCAGGCTTGATCATCACCTCGCTGATCAAAGGTAATAAGGTATGAGTCATGTCTATCCACTGCTTTAGCAGTGTTTACATCATTATCTAGTCAACCTTCAGCTTCTCATCAAGTAACATTTGTGGGAAGGTCCAAGTCCCTATCCCCTCTAAGTAAGCTAGAACCTAAGGGTGCAGTGTTTGCCCCTACTCTCTAGTATGATCCACAACCCTGCCTCCCTTCTAAAAGGCAACTATCCCTTATAAGAATAAAGAAAAAATGAAAAAAAAAAGGGAATACATAATAGAAAATACATATATGTATATGTTCTCTACATAATTATCGAGTAAGAAAATGAAAGAATAGGGGAGGTGTGAATTCAAAGGTTAAGAAACAATAAAGTCCTGGTCATTAAGGATTAATTACAAGTTTTGAGAAAATTATGAAGATAGCTTTTAAAAAAAAATTCAGCAAACAAAACATCACATACTAGCAAATTCACAAGAAAAAATGGTTACTTACTTAGGTATGCACCTTAAACATAAAAGTCTAAAGTGAATGTAAATAGAGGTAATAAACCAAACTGATAGACAAAAATTAAATTCCACTAAAAATAAAGGGTAATTGTCCTAGAAATTATTTTTGACTACTTTATAAGCTAACCCAATATTCGTAGGCAAAAAGGAAATTATTGGGTATAAATGCCTACTGCTTCTGAGGGAGCTCCTATAGCATAACCGTACATGTTGTAGACCATCGATGTGTTGCCAGTTAGAGGATGATCACGGGTACGTGTTATATAAAAGTCTCTAATCTACAAGTGCATAAGTCAAAAGTAATAAACTGTACTTTGCAAGAACGGATATCATTCCCATGAGGATCGAGTTTAAGTACTAAGTATCTTGTATCTTATATTATCTAGAGAATCAATTATGAAAGGTAATTCTAATTATAAATAAATAATGAAAAGTAAAATACTAATAAAGATGAGAGATAATTAATGGATAAGAATATATAGGGGTTCAACTTCAGCTGATAACCTTTTATTGGATCCCTAATTCTTGTTTAATTCATTCATGCAATAAATACTACTTTCAAGTCACAAAGGTGGTCAATTAATCTCTCTTGAGTAGAAATTAACATGTAAAAACTTGTTAACTAAAGGTTCCTCAACTCAAAAGCCAAACATCATGTAATTGCCTTTTAATTCAAGACTCTAAAGATAGTAATGAGTTAGTAAGGTTTCTCAACTCAATAATAAAGCAAAGGAATTTATTGAAAGCTCTGTTTCAAGAAAAGCACATCTCGATCATCAATTCACAAAAATGGCTAGTTGATCAAATAATTAAGACTCAATAATTACTAGTACTAATAATGTAAGAAACCAAATAGATTTAGATTAAGGAAATCTAATGAAAGTTATAGAAGATCCATTTATGACCCTAGCCAATAAAAGTTTAGTTCATAATGAAGTAAAAAGAATAAAAGAAAACAAATAAAACTACTCCAAGAATAGCCATGGATTTCTTCTTGATTGTTTGAATTCTTGCACCTTCTTTCTCTAGAATTTTGATGTAGCCCTTGTTTGAATGATATTCCCTTCTTTTGGTTATCCCCTCATACCATAATTCTTGTTATTTTCCCCTCTTAAATAGTTCTTAAACATCCCCTTAGATAAGGAAGCTTGATTGCCCATAAAGGAAAATGAATCCCTTTTGAGTATGATTTGCGATTATGATTTAATAAGGCATGTAACCATGAACATGGTTGTGCCATTCTATTATAGTTACCTTCAAATTTTCCTTCTTTCGCATAACCATGCGCATGGTCATGTTACATGTTTCTGTCTTCATCGACTACCTTCTTCCAATGAAGGCATGACCATGTGTTTAGAAGCATGGTCATGCATCCTTCGATGCTTATTGACCCTTTGTTAGGCATAACCATGCGTATGGCCATGCTTCACCTCTTTGTCTCCTTTTAATCTTCTTTCTTTGATTCTTTGCCTATAAATACAAAATAACTTCAATAAGGTTTAGTTTAAGGCATAAATGAAGCATTACTTCATAAATTTGGATAGGAAAAACATATTAAATACTAGAATTATGAAACTAAATAAATTCCCCCAAACTTAAACTCCTGCTTGTCCTCAAGCAATGATAATCTTCTTAAGATGCAAATTTCACAATTCCAATGACTAAAATGAAGTGCAAGGTTTTAAAGTGAAGAATTTTCTCAGCTATAACCATGAATTTCATAACATAAGTAAGATTACTTATTCAAAAAAAAAAATTGTTCTAAACTAAGACATGCATTGCTTGCAATAATTCAAACATAAAAAGTATATGAGTGTGTGTGTCTTGGCTTTATTTTTCTTGCAATATTTTGACTTTCTTTTAGACAAAGTTTTAATAAAAATTTACTTCGTTTATAAGAATCACTTGTGACCATAGGCAAAACTAATCCATCTTTCTCCACTAATGTAGGTCCTTACCAAGCTTAAAAATCATGAGGTCATTTTAAAGCTTGTAATGCAAGGCTTATGTGCAAGGCTAATCAAAAAGTAGTAAAGTCCAAAGCAAGAGAATGTTGTTAAGATATTAGCTTTATTAATGATGTGAAGTATGATGAAACACTTTATGTGTATTGCCCATACTCATAAGGCATCTATGCTATCCTTTGTGTTTTCCTTTGGTGGCTTGATCTTTTCTTTCTTTCGTTCTTTCTTTTTTTTTTTTGCAAGAAGTATATGAGCAAAATATTATGCTAACAATGGGCCACCCCTAAATTTGAATTGATCTTTATGGAGTACATTTAATAAGGAATGAGCCTTTCTTCCATTTTTCTTTAAACATACAGATCAATGACTTAACACACAACACTTCATCATATGACCATATCCTAACTTGCATTCTCTTGATAGGGGAGGTGAAACTTTATTTAGGGTATATGGTTATAATGTAGGAAGTGGGTGAAAGAAGGAAAGGCTATTAATACTTTCTAAGAAATATTTCCATAAGGCTCAAAGTGGTAACAAGTGACCATGTAAATCAAGGTATGGATGAGGAGTAATAGGGTAACTAAAGAATGCCTTAATCATTTCTTGAAGATCATTAAGTCTTAAGATTTTGCCTCAAAGGATGTCTTATCAAGTTTTAGGACATGCAGAAGTTTTATTTTGCCAAAAATAAGTATGATTGAAAAATCTCATAATGCAATCCCAATTATGGCAAAAGTGCTTAATGTTGTTCTCATGTGCTTGATTAATTATCAGTAAAAACATGGTAAATTATGAACAATTATTATCATAATCAAGGTTAACTTAAGTAAATCAAAACTATGGTTAAAAATTTTCTTCATCGAAGGTTCACTTTAAAACCTAACACTGAACTCTTAACCAAAAGAATTAAGGAAAAAAATGCACAAACAAAATCATGTTAAAAATTCATTCGATATTGCCCACAATTGCCCCCCAAACTTAAGGATCATTATCCTTAATGATATGAAAAAATGAAGAAAATAAAAAGTAAGGAAACTTCCCTTGATAGAGAGGTACCATGGTCAAAATATAAGCTACAAGAACAAAGATTCACAAAAAGGCTTGAAGCTTGACATTAGTTCAAAAAGGAATAACACCATAATAATCAAACACAAGTTTAACAATCTATAGTTCTAACAAGGAAACACAAATAAAACAAAATAAAATAAACAAAACAAAGTGCAAAGGGATAATAAAACATAAAGAAAATAAAAGATGGATGGTCAATCTTGGGGCAGAGGAGTCGGAGGAAACCTAATGTGGTTGAAGTATGCTTAAAGACCATTACTTATACCATTAATTTTGTTATCAAGTTAGGCAAGCTTTAAACTAACTTTATCTTTGAAAGTCTCTTACCTTCAGTCCATATGCTCTAGCAGCGACTCCAACCTGGCCAACACACTTTTAAAGGACTAAAAGAAATAGGATGAGGTAGAGGTGCCTGTGAAGAACTCCCTTCAAGGGGAACCTCAAAATCATTTTGATCGTTAACTACTTCTAGGTTTGGGTTCAATGCATAAGAAATGTCTTTTGCACCACTAGCCCTATTCACAACATGGTATCAAAAGCGAGTAAACTATGAGCTTTCTCTTAGGTTGGACCATCTATTTTACAAGGATAAAAAATGCCTAGATAATGCGTAAAACAAGTGATGAACCCTGTGACTAGAATAATGCTAAATCCTTTTTCGACACATTCCTCATATGATGGACAATCCACCAAGCTTTATTGATGGTTATATTATGTCGAATACACCATAAAAATAATAGTTATATATGGTTTACCACTCCATTACTCTCCCCTCTATCAATCACTAAATAAGACAATAGACAATGCATATACTTCAAACTCAGTTCTTGAATCTCCTTTACCTTGATAGTCCTAGTCACATAGGGTTTGCACCCTCCCAAGGATGCATAAGTGGCTTGATTATCAAAGGTCAAGGGAAAATCAGTTAATGCTTCATTCATTAACTCTAAGGCCTTAGCAATCTCATCAAGGGAAACCAATAAGCTCTTGCCATAAAGTTGGAAGGTTATGATTCCAAAAGGATGAATCCCTCCCTAAAATTAGTTTCAATAAACAAATAGTATAGGAATTCTAAGGTCAACTCTTTATAGTTTTAGGGATAAAGTTGTATAAAGTTTTCTTATTTAAGAATTTTCAATAACTCATTGATTGGATCAAGTAAACCCACCTCTGCCAATGCTTTCATATCAATTAATTTAGTTTGAAAGATAGGGCATTTAGAAAACATCTCATACATTATCTTTTGCTCTTCAATAGTGAATTACAATTTTCCCTAAGAGATGGAGGATTGGTCAGGAGTCCCCCTTGTGTTTAGCGGTGGTCTTGAAACGCTTAGGCATGTTGAGGTAAAAAAAAAAAAAAAAGGCGAATTTGAGGAAAAGAATAAGATTTTTTGGGTAAGATTTGAGTGGAAAGGCCAAACTTGGGGCATGGGAATGTTAAGGTTTGGGAATGAAAAAGTGATAGGAGAGAAAAGGCATGAGGGTTTAAAATTTTGGTCTTTTAAATGACACGACCATGTACATGGCCATGTGAAAACTTTCTACTAGAGAACTCTCGAAGATGTATGACCATATGCCTGGCCATGTTGCTACTTGTTGTCATATGATTCCTAATATGCAAAGCCATATGTACGGTCGTGTCTCAACTTTCTACCCAAAAGCAAATGTTAGCTTTCAACAATGCACGACCATAAACATGGTCGTGCCATTCCTTCATTCTCAAACCCTGGTTTCCTTGTCTTGGAACATAAATGTTTTTGTGACTTTGACCGTCAATATGGCCATGAATCTTACCTTTCATGAACATATACAATCTTTGCATCTCATAAACATAAAATCAATAAAAAAAATAAAAAAAAAAACTAAATTGAAGCACATTGCATGACATCATGTTATAGTTAAAAGTGAGAGGAAAAGAGAACTCCCCTAAATTTATTCTTTATAATTGTAACTTGATTTCCTTGTTTGGCTCACCTACACAAATAAAAAAAACTTTAATATAAAACAAAATAAGACTAAATAAAAGCACATAAGTAAGTATGAAAAAGGGAAGGAGAAAATAGAGGGATTGCCCTAAAATATGCTAGTTTAAGGTCTCTAACTTGACCTTTGTGCTTAGTTTCTATGCAGAGTTATGTGGGAGATAAAGAGTCTTCCTTTTTTATGCACTCTCTCCTTCATAGCATGGGTTCAATCGATGTCCATTAACTTTAAAATTTCACCCTTAGAGTTTGCAATTTCGATAACACCATAAGAATCAACTTTGACTACGACAAATGGTCCTGACCACCTAGACTTGAATTTTTTTGAAAAAAACCCATAACCTTGAGATGAAAATGAGCCTTTTGGTCCTTGCTTAAACTCCATTTTCAAAATATGATTATCATCCCACATTTTAGCCTTCTCCTTATAGATCTAATTATTCTCATAGGCTTAAAGATGTAAAGACTCAAGTTCATTGAGTTAGAGCTTCCATTTCTCTTTAGCAAAATCCAAAATGAAGTTGAGAAATTTGATTATCCAATAAGATCGATGCTCTAATTCAACTGATAAGTGGCAAGCTTTCCTAAATGCCAAACAATAAGGTATGGTACCAATTAGTATTTTATAAGCGATTTTATATGCCCAAAGTGTGTCAAGATGCTTTAAGGACAATTTCTTCCTTAAGGAGTTGAGTACCTTCTTTAGGATATGCTTTATTGCTCTATTAACACCTCCACTTAGTCACACATTTGAGGATGGTATGGCATTGCAATTTTTTTCATTACTCTATACTTCTTGAGTAATGACTCAAACTAATGGTTACAAAAGTGTGATCTCCCATCACTTATAATTACACGTGGTGCTCTAAAAGTTATAAAGTTATGATTCTTTAAGAATCGGAGCACCACTTTAGCATCTTTAGTCGAGGTAGCTATGGCTTCAATCCATTTGGACATATAGTCAATCACCAACAAAATATAATGGTTCCTAAATGACTTATGGAAGGGTCTCATGAAGTCAATTCCCCAAAAGTTAAAATGTTCTACCTTAATCATGGAATTTAATGGAATTTCATTCCTCTTGGAGATATTACCTATTCTTTGGCACCTATCACAAGCTTTGACAAAAGGAAAAGAGTCATTAAAAAATTAGGGCTAAAAGAGTCCACTTTGCAATACCTTAGCCATGGTCTTAGATAGACCAAAGTGTCATCCACATTCTCGGGTACAATAATGGAATAAAATGTCACCCATGTCCTCTTTTAGTACACATCTTCTTATAATCTATACATTTTTTTAAATAGATAAGTTTTTTACCAAAAATAAAATTTAATATCATGCATAAATTTGTTCATTTCATGAGAATTAAAGTTATGAGGAATAATGTTGCATAGCAAATAATTCATAAAGTCTACATACCATGGAGTTTAGAGAGCTTTCAAAAGAAATAATTGCTCACCTAAGAAGGTTTCATTGATTAGAATACTTAACTCCTCCTCTTGTATATGTTTTAGGTACGAGAGATGATTGAACCAAGTTCTCCATGCCTTTTTTGTCCTTACTCTCTAAGTCGAACTCTTAGAGTAAAAAGGTCCATCTTATAAAACTTGAACTCCTAGTAAATAAAAAATCACTGCATGATCAATACAAACAATCACTTTAGAACTAAGCAAACAAGATCTAAATTTGTCAAATGCAAAAATAATAGTCAAAAGCTCTTTTTTCGCAATGGCATAGTTGAGTTAGGCATAATTAAAGATCCAATTTGCATAATAGATAACATGAAGCTTTTTATCCTTTATTTGCCCTAACAAAACCACGATGGCATAGTCGCTAGCATTACACATAAAATCAAATGGAAAGGTCCATTTCAGCTTTGTTATGATTAGCTTGGAGATGAGTTCCTTTTTCAACCGATGAAAGACATTGAGACAATCATCAGTAAAGGTAAAAGGAATATCCTTAGCTAAGAGATCACAAAAAGGTTTAGAAATCTCGAAAAAATGTCTAATGAAATGCAATAAAATCTTGCATGGCCTAAGAAATTCCTTATCCCTTTCACAGAAGCCGGTGGTGGCAATTTCTTTATGACTTCAATCTTTACTTAATCCACTCTAATTCCCTTAGAGGAGATTTTATGCCCAAGCACAATGCCTTCTTATACCATGAAGTGGTATTTCTCCTAATTAAGAATAAGGTCAGTCTCTTCATATCTTTCTAGAACTCTATCAAAGGTTAGCTAAACAAGTATCAAAGGTATCACTAATAATAGAGAAATCATCCATGAATATTTCTATCGTCTATTCTGCCATTTCAAAAAAAAGATGGCTATCATACACCTTTGGAAAGTGGTCGGTACTTTATATAAGCCAAATGGTATATGCCTATACGTAAATGTACTATAGGGACACATAAATATTGTTTTCTCTTAATCCTCCAGTGATATTTAAATTTAGTAGTAGCCAAGTACCCATTTAAGAAGTAGTAATACTTATGAACTAAAGTCTTTCCAACATTTAATCAATAAAGGTAAGGGAAAGTGATCTTTGCGGGTTGTAACATTTAGTTTCCTATAGTCAATACACACTCTCCAACCCATCATGATTGCAATAGGTATAAGCTCAATATTTTTCAGTAGTCATAATTGTCATCCCTCTTTTTTTAGTAACTACTTAAAGAGACTAACCCATAGGCTATCTAAAATGGGATAAACAATCCTCATATCTAATAATTTTACCGCTTCCTTCCTAACCACCTCATTCATATTAGGGTTAAGCCTGCTTTGGTGTTCTATTATGGGTTTGTGACTGTCCTCCATTAAAATTTTATACATACAAAGAGTTAAACCAATCCTCCTAATGTCCGCTATGGTTCACCTCAAGGCTCTAATCCTATTTCTCAACACCCTTAATAGTTTCTCCTATGGGTTCAAGTTCATTAAAAATAAAAACTGAAAGGGTCTCATCACTCCCCAAAATGCATATCTAAGGTGTGAAGGTAAAGGCTTAAACTCAAGTTAAGGAGATTTAAGAATAGATGGTGGTGTTACCTTAAGATACGTCTCATAATCCAATGGTTCAACAATAGAAGAAGAATAAGTAGCATCATAATGTTATAGAGTTGGAATACTTGCCTCTTCGTTTTTTTCCCCTTTTTCTTCATCGACACTTACCAAGGCCACTATTTCTATCTTTGAATTTTCCTCCTATTTTTGAAAGACTTTTTTAGTGCATTCTTTAATAGTGTCTATCCTCAAACACCATTCATCTTCCATAGGCTTTTTTATTGTCTTGCTCATATTAAAAAGCATTTCTCTATCTCCCACTCACAAGGTAAAGTTGCCTTCCCTAACATCAACCAAAGCACCATCGACTGCTAAGAATAGTCATTCCAAGAGTAATGGGATCACCCTACTTACTTCTATATCAAGAACTACAAAATCCACTAGGATGACGAACTTATCTACTTTAATGAGCACATCCTTAACTATCCCCTTAGGATAAATGATAGGATGATCCATTTATTGGAGAGAGATCTTGGTGGGCTTCATTTTGCTAACACTTAATTTTTCAAAAATTCATAAATGCATTAAATTGTTGCTAGATCCTAAATTACAAAGAGCTTTTTCAAAAGAAACATGATAAATATGACAAGGTATAGTAAAACTCCTTGAATCTCCTTTCTTCAAGGGGCAATTTATTGAGTAGGATTGTATTATATTCCTCAATCAAGGTGACTATTTGGCATTCCTTTAATTTGCCTTTCTTTGAAAGTATGTCCTCCATGAACTTTGCATATTTAGGCATTTGGGCAAGTGCTACCATAAATGGTATATTGATTTGGATTTTCTTAAGCATATCCAAAATTTTGCAAATTTCTTATCCTCCAAACTTTGAGCTTTGAAATGAAAGGAACGAGAGGTACACATGGTTTTACCTTTTCTTTAGGCTTAACCTCTAAAATTGTTTATTTTTCTTTATAGTCTACTTTTCCTTCTTCCTCTTTTTCTTCCTTTTCTTCCCTATGTAGAAGTTCTTTACCACTCTTTAAGGTGATGGCTTTCACTTAGTCCTTTGGGTTGGTTTGGTTTCAAAGTTGTTAAGCAATGTACCTTAGGATCTAGAGCTAGGGACACTAGTTATTTGTCCCACTTAAATCTCATGGTTATGGATAGAGTATGAATGGTTTTTATTGGCTTGATCCATTTTGGTATTGATTCTCTTCATGCTGTTCTAGTCTAGAATTGTTGAAGGTTATGAATTTCTCTAAGAGGTTATCTATAACGACCACATTCATATTTGCTCTGACAGAACTCATATGGCTTTGATACCACTAATTGTAACAACCATATTCATATTTGGTCTAATACCAATAAATGTAATGACCAATTGTGTTTATAAATCATGTTTGCTCTGACATCAATTTTTTTTTGTTACCACAATCTGTAATGCTATAATCAGTACCTATCAGAGCACTCAATATCTAGGATTTGCCCGTCGGCCCCGCGACATCATACACACCGAGATTTGCACGTCTGCCCTGCGTATGCTTGAGCCCTCTCTGATACCAAAACTGTAACATCTAAATTCATTTGTCAAACCAATAACTGGGACAACCATTGTTCTCATTTGTAAATCAGCTTTGATACCACAAATTATATTGTGACAACGTGGCTACAACTGGTACATATCAAAGCTCTCAACATCCAGGATTTGCCCGTCGGCCACCAATCATAAGCACTAGAGGTTGGGCATTACCCTTTGCTATGGTCTCCCACCAATCATATGCATCCCCCTGTAATAGCGATACTGCATAATCAAACTTTTCTTCTGGTGTGCATTTCATCAAATTCAAAACTCTTTGTGTTCTTTTTAGCCATGTCTCTGTCACTGATGGGTCTGCGATACCACTGAAGTCAACTGTGCCCTATTTTCTTAGTTTATCATACCTTGTCTCTTTTTGAATTTCTTGACCCTGCACTATTGGTTCACTGATTATATGTTGTGGCTACCCATAAGATATGTGTTATGCATGAGCATGTGTAAGAGATCTTAACTCTATCAGCAGTTTGATCTCTTAATGGTTGGCATGATGCGTATATGGAATGAAAATTGGCTGACTCCTCTCTCCTTGGTAAGCCATGGGAACTAGACAAATAAGACTATGTCATATGATAATGCAAATAGTGCAAAAGTCATGTCATGTTCATATGCATGTCCCTATGGAACATATCCCTGCTCTGATACCAACAAATGTAATGACCGTATTCATATTTGCTCTGACAGAACTCATATGGCTCTAATACCACTAACTGTAACAACCATATTCATATTTGCTCTGATACCAATAAATGTAATGACCAATTATGTTTACAAATCATGTTGCTCTAATAGCAATAAATGTAATGACCAATTATGTTTACAAATCATGTTACACTGATACCAATTTTATTTTGTTTGTTACCATAATTTGTAATGCTACAATCGGTACCTATCAGAGCACTCAACATCCAGGATTTGCCCATCGGCCCCGCGATGTCATACACATCAGGATTTGCATGTCTGCCCCATGTATGCTTGAGCCCTCTCTGATACCAAAACTATAACATCTAAATTCATTTGTCAAACCAATAACTGCGACATCCATTGTTCTCATTTATAAATTAGCTTTGATACCATAAATTGTAACGTGACAATGTGGCTACAGCTGGTACCTATTAGAGCACTCAACATTCGAGATTTGCTCGTCAACCCCATAATGTCATACACACCGAGATTTGCACATCTGCCCCGCGTGTGCTTGAACCCTCTGATACCACCAACTGCTACTATCGTCTTCAGTTGCAAATCATGGCATTTCATCTTAAAAAATGCATACACATTAAGGTTTATTCATCATACATATATAATCTCATATGTATTTAATGTACACATGTGTTAACTAATGTCAGGACCAGCGACCATAACTAGTTCCTATTAAATGTATGTACATGACACAAGGAGAGAGAGTTGAAATTCAGCCGACGACCTATATTCCATGTGTCTCTATGCAAAACTTTATGTACCAAAATGTCTAAACTCTATGCTTCAGTATCTAAAAAATAATTGCGATTTGGTGAGTCGCAACTTAGTGAATAAAAATAATAATGAAATTCTCATGGCATAATATATAATCAAATATCATCAAGATACATTACAAGTATAACAATTGACTATGCAAGTGCAAATGTAATAGCTTTGTTTTTGTCGTGACCGAGCAAGGCAAACATTGCTCCTGGGATATTCATGTGATTCATGTAACATATGATTTGGGACCTATTGGTCCATCTTCCTGTAATTCATTTGACATATGGTTTGGGACCTATTGGTCCATCTTCCTATAATTCATTTGACATATGATTTGGGACCTATTGGTCCATCTTCCTGTAATTTGCAAGTGTTTAACAAGTCGGTCACAACACCCCTTTTAGTTCCATATGCAAGTGCTTATTCACAAATGATATGCTAAGTAATCGTTAAGAGCATTTAATTCTCACTTGGCCTGTATTCCTATGTAACATGTAACAATTCAATCATATATACATGTAATAGAACATAATCATATTATTTCCATGTAACATGTAACAATTCAATCATATATACATG
>CATIWR010403491.1:0-27858 GCA_949677035.1 Omphalea diandra
TATATATATATATATATATATATATATATATATATTATTTAAAGTAATTCAAGTAAAATGTGAAAAATAAAAATTATTAATAGTTATGAAAATCATATTTATGTTTACTTTTTAGATTTAAGAGATCTTATTTATTGTAGGTGTTTCTATTAATGAAAAATTTCCGCTCTAAAGTGTGTGTGTGTGTGACATGATTCTATAGCACATGCCAATGTCCTCATATGTAGCTAATTTATCATTTATAGAGCAACTGATATTTGCTCATATATGATTCTTGTGTGTTGTACAGGTATGGGAACTTGTTTAAGTCCCATATATTGGGCTGCCCTACCGTTATTTCCATGGATCCAGAGCTCAACAGATACATCCTTTTAAATTAAGGAAAAGGCCTTGTTCCTGGCTACCCACAGTCCATGGTTGATATACTAGGGAAATGCAGCATTGCTGCTGTATATGGTTCTACTCACAAATACATTAGAGGTTCTTTGCTATCACTCATTGGCCCTTCCATGATCAAAGAACAGCTTTTCTCGAAAATCGACCTATCAATGAAGTCTTTTTTAGCCAATTGAGAAGATAAAATCATTGATATCCAAGAAAGAACCAATGAGGTTGGTCTGTTCGGCACTAAAAGAAAAAACATTAGCATCTTAGTCTATGCTAATGTTGCTGTCTGCTATAGTTTAATAGTCCCTCATGGAATGGCAAAACCATCTATTTCACTGTTTAGAGGTCTTTGTTGTTGCTGTTCTCTCTTATGTGTTTAGTTTGTTTTAATCCAGACAAAAATAGCAGATTGGGTAGTAATTAACTTACTTATGTGAAGGAGAAAATAATAGAAAGAAATGCAACTATTAAAGTAGATTATAGATAGCTCTGTGTCACAATTTGATGTGCATTTTCGCTAGCCTAATGAAACAGACATTTGAACAAATGAAATTCAGACAGTTTTTTTTTTCTTTTAATTTTCATTATTATGTTTAATGTTGTGAAAATTAAAGACTGCATTGTATTAAAGAATTTCTTTAATTTTCAGGTGGCATTATTCATATCCTTCAAGAAAATACTTGAAACCGAATCAAATTCGACTTATGAGATTTTCAAATCTGAGTTTGATAAGATGGTGTTAGGGGCAATATCACTACCCATCAGCATTCCAGGCTCAAAACACCATTATGGATGCCAGGTTGATTGTTAAACACTTAAGCCACCATTATTTCTTTCTTTCTTTTCTAGTCCCAAATTGAAGTATTACATATAAAGCTTTTGCATAATTCGACTAAAATTAATTTCTTTACAGGGAAGAAAAACGATCATCAAGATTCTGAGACAAATTATTAAGGAGAGAAGCATCTTCAATAACCTATAATGACATTCTCGGTCACTTTCTGATGAGCAATAAAGACTCAAAATGCCATTTGAGTGAGCAAGAGATAATTGATCAGATTATTACAATTCTATACTCAGGTTTTGAAACTGTCTCAACTGCAACAATGATGGGTATCAAGCATCTTCATGACCACCCTCAAGCATTTCAACAACTTAAGAGTAAGTTGGAATTTTCCAACCTTTAATTAGGTTTCAGTAGTTGTGTATGTTCTTGACAATGTAATTGGATTAACACACAACTAGGAAGAGCGTTTAGAAATTTGCGACAGGAAAAAGCCAGGGGAACCATTAGACTGGGATGACTGCAAGTCAATGAATTTTACTTGAGCTGTAAGTAGCACATGCAGTGCAGCAGGAAGTCTCGTGCACGCTCTGTTATAATTTCTAAGCTCTAAACATCTAATATATTTCGCGTCTAACTTAAATAGGCAATTTTCGAAACCTCAAGATTGGCTACAATTGTAAATGTAGTAAGAAAGGCAATGGAACATATTGACCTGAATGGTACCATACAACTAGTTCTTGTTTAGTGTGGCTTAGGTGTATTGAATAATTTCCCATACATATTAACTTTATCAAGCCTTTATCAAATATTTTCAGGGTTTCTTATTCCAAAAAGATGGAAAATATATGTTTATACAAGGGAAATTAACTATGATCCATTGCTTTATCCAGACCCTTTAACCTTCAATCCATGGATATGGCTGGTACTTTGCATATATTTATGTTGCTTAATTGGAAATTTTTTTTCTAGTCTATTTTAAGCTAGCAATCAAATGAAAATGGATTGGCAGGATATGAGCTCAGAATCGCTCAACTATCGCTTTGTGTTTGGAGGTGGGAGTAGGCTATGCCCTGGAAAAGAACTGGGCATAGTTACAATCTACATTCCTTCACTATTTTGTCACCAAATGCAGGTTGGCTTCATTTGCTCAATTTTGATTTTATTTACATATTTTTTTGTATTTATTTTTTGTTAACGTATAACATAATAATCCTTTTTTTTTTTTCTCGGTCTGGTTGCAGGTGGGAGAAAGTTGGGGGAGAGGAAATTTGAAATTTCCTACAGTTGAAGCACCAACAGGACAGCATATAAAAGTTTCCAAGGATTGAACTTAGAGGCAATAACAACTGGTATTATTATAGACGACCCATAGAATATGCAAAGCAAAAAAAAAAAAAAGCTGAAAATTAAATTTAAAATGCTTAGTGGTTGTATGGATGAAATTCATCCTAATATTTTATAGCCTTGATAAGTTAGAAGTACAGAAATCATAGCTTTATTGACATTTCATAAACTCTTTAAATTAGGGGTGTAAATTAGTTGAGTCAAATAGAATATTGTTAAACGCCAGCTTGAACTCAATTTTAAAATTTAAAATTAGGGCTTGAGCTTTTAATTTTTAAGGTTGAGATCGAGCTCGGTCGAATGCTCAAACACTCAAACTCGATTCGAGTAGTTAAAATTTCAGTTCGAATAAACTTGATTAAGTATAAATCAATTAAACTCGATTGGGTAATATTGTTAATATGACATATTCAAAAGGTAAATTAATAAAGTTCCTTAATATTGTCTAAACTCGATTAGCAAATAAGTCTCTCAAATTGAATATTTTGATACTCAAATTCGGCTTATTCAATTACTTAAGTAGTTCAGGCTAGAGTTCGGCTAGATTTATTTCGAGTCGATTTTAAATAGTTTATGAGTTGTCTTAATTTGTTTACTTTTTTTTAAAAAAAGAAAATAGTCCCTAATTTAAATACAGTTAGTGGGTAACTTCTAGAAACTTAAAATAGAATATTGGGAATGATATCAAATGACCAAAAAAATGGCACTGTTCAGCGATTTTATTTTTCACCCCATTCCAATTTTATTTGTGGTTGCTTTTGTGTTTGTGTGTTTTGGGCTACAAAGTGAAAAACTGAGTGTGAACAATGTCTTGTTGCTTTTAGTTGCATGATTTGGTCCTAGAATGAAACTTTGCTGCCCTCTACACGAATGAAAGTTGTATCAATTAGCCGAATAACTCTTCCAGGCCGAAAGACAATTCAAGATTGCATGCGCCACTTCTTACGAACAAACAAACCTGATGGAACAATTGTCTAATGACACCTCAATCTATATGTGTTTGGTGTAGGAATAAGGCTAATATCATGGCAGGAAATTAATCCAATCTGAAAATCTTGATATTGAGGTGAGATGGGCTAATAAGTTATATGAATGAGCTACTCGTGCGTTAAGATTTGTTTCAGTCTGTTTTCATATAAGTTTATGAAGAAAAACGCATAAAGATTAAATTCTGGTACCATATTAGCAATTCAAGTCCAATATCCAAGTCTTAGATCTCGAAGTGAGAGAGATTACCAAATTATATGAAATCAGGCTATGCGAGATATATGAATGACTTAAGATTTGTTTAACAAGTCACAGTTAACATATCCTCCAAATTATGATGATGAGGTTTCTATCTTCACACAAATAGGAATGTATATTATAATAATAATAATGAGAAAAATTTGCATGCAAGAGGGAAAAGTAGTGCAAGCAAAGCAACATGTGACATGTGATGCTAAATGTATAAATTAAGCATGAAAGAAGATCACGTAGTAACTAGTGGTAGGATGTGTTTGGTGTAGTTAATACATTCTGCCGATAGAGGTTTCTCATTCAACAGCTAAAAGATACTTATTTGGTAAACCGTACAAAATAACAGTTGATAATAAATACAACTTTAATCGGTTGTGGTTTTTACCAACTAAACTCATGTAGTAATAATTAAAAAAAGTCAAAATTACCTTTTAACCTTTGTAGTTCTAATTAAAGAAATGTCAAAATTATTCATGCTTTATATTATTCTTAAAATTTTATTATTCACCTGTCAATTATAAATTATAATATTTTAATTATTGATATAAAAAATAATTTATTTTTAATTATTATATATAAATTTTATATAAAAATTATATGTAGGATATTTTAATTACTAAAAATATATTTACATGTATATTAATTAACATTAACAAAAAATAATTATTAAAATTTAATAATAAATACTTAATATTAAATCACTATAACTAGTAGTATATCAATTATTTCAAATAGTAACAGTAGCGGTGAACATGCCTATTATAAGCAGCTTTTGGCTGTCAAAGCCCAATCCACCCACGTTCTTACTCTCACGTTCTTCTTTGACAAAACTCCAAATTTCTCTTATAGTTCTTGCCCTTCCACACGGTTCCTTCGCTGCGTGACATCAAATTCAAGGCATCTTATATATATATATATATATGCATTATTCTCGAAGTAATTCAAGTAAAAGTGTCATAGTTTTGAAGCTATGAAAAATAAAAATTATTAATAGTTATGAATATCATATTTATGTTTACTTTTTAGCATTAAGAGATCAAATTTATTGTAGGTGTTTCAATTAATGAAAATTTTTCTTTCTTATATTTATATATATATATAAGAATTATTTTGATAATAATGCATATATATATATATATAGAGAGAGAGAAAGAGAGAGAGAGATTTACTGAAGTCAAAAACCCCTCAAAAACTGAATTGAAATGCATTATTGTATAGTTAAATAATTAAAAATTAACATGTTTAGATGCTGTTTTGTTCTTTTGCTTTGATCAGGTTGCTAGTTTCTAATTTGGATCTAAAAATTTAATTCAAATTCACTAAAAAAAAAAGTAATATAATTTGACTTAATTTAAAAGAAAACTTAGAGTTGGATTGGATTGGGTTTAGAAAAAAGTAATTCAAAATTTAGCCATTAAGTTGCTATAATTTGAATTATGTTATAAAGAAATCAAATTATTTGAATTTGAATTCATCATGTCAACTCTACCCAATCAATTCAATTTGAATTGTGAAAACATTAATAAAAAGTAAATAGAATTCTAGGAAATTTTTAGAAAAATCAATGTTATGATATATTCAACTTCTAGCTCAAAACTTGTAAGTTTATTCAAATTCTATTTTATAACTTAATCCATAATTTAAGATACATATACGTGACAACTAACTCAAAAACATGAGGAACAATTGATATTTGATGCTTCTGTGGTTTAACAAATTCTGCTTTTCTTTCCAAAAAAAAAAGAAAAAACTCAAAATCTTAAGATATTAGATTTATGTATTTTTCTTAATTATTCATAACTTATAAAATTTATTCTTTTTTTTTTTTTCCAATATGAAATAGCGAACACTTGTTAGAGTTATCTTAAATTTTTAATTAGGCTTAAATTTATATTTATTTAACATTAAAATTTTTATTTGATCGAGACTTTCATTAAAGAATTTTTACTAAGTAAACAAGTTTAGTCCCCTATAAATAAAACTACAAAATAAAAAATAAATTGATGGCTTCTAGCTAAGGAAAAAACACCATCAGGTAAAGAGATATCAATGGTTTTTCTAAAATGAACAGTTTCGACTCAAACCTTCAGCTAAGAGGACAAACAAATATGAACTGAAAACAACTTAATAGTAGAGTACGTATTGACAAGAGGAGTGAAATGATTAAGAGTAGAAACACAAGAACAAACTCTTGCAAATTGAAGTTTAAGGAGTGGAAAATTTTTAAGAAGATTTATATTGATTTATTGTAATCATGTATAACTTACAAGTCATGATATTAGAAAAATATATGTATATATAATTTTTATATTATAAGTGATATAACTCTAAAGGAAAAAAAATTTTAAAAAAACTACGTAAATCTTTTATATTAGTGTTTTCTCTGTATGATTTTTTTTTTTTTTTTTTCCCTTAAACGCTTCCAGTTTAATAACACATTTACAGTTCCATAACTCTCCCTCTAGAGAGTCTTTAATTGCTGTGGAACTGAAGAAGCAACACAGCCTCAGCAATGCCTTTTGTACTTATATAAGGCAACTTCTTCCAACTTTAATAGATAATTTGTTTCCATTTATGAGATAACAAATCTAAATGAATTTGGCAAGAGAGTAACTAGAAACGTCTTTAATAGATGGTTTAATAGGCAGTTCAATTATGAGAGCAGTTACAAAATCTACCTTAATAGGTAGTTTGTTTGGGAATGAGATTCTCTCATATTTTAATTAATATGATTTGTCATGTTAATTTTACCATATAATTGCATACTCTTGAAATTTCAAATGGATGGTTGAGATTTAATTTTACCATATAATTGCATACTCTTGAAATTTCAAATTTAATTTTTATACTGAAATCTTAACCATATATTTGAAATGAAGAGTAAAGATTATTCTAACATGATAGATCATATTAAACAAAACATGAGAGGATCTAAATCCGTTTATTTTCAATTATGAGATGCAAAATGTACATGAATCAGGCTCAAGAGTTATTAGAAATTTCTAACTTTAATATGCAGTTTGTTTTCAATTATAGAAGAAATCAAGCAAGAGAGTAATTAGAATCATCTTTTTCCGGTGAATCCGGATCAGGCTTGTGGGAACCCACAATAAATATTATGTGCCAAATTCCCCTAACCAAGTAAACGAAAGTTACCAAAATTTTAATTTGTAATTATTTACAGAGATGGAGTTTCAAAAAAAAAATTATAGAGATGGAAAATTTCTGTCGGCAATTAGTTGAGTACTATTTTGTTGAAGAAAAAGTTAATTTTTCTGCTACATAAATAAAAAAAAATACTAACATTCTTGCAGATATGAAAATGAAGTAAGTTTAATTTGACTTTTTAATTATTATGTTGAGTTTAAAGCTCCATTTGTTTCGTGAAAAATAATTTGTTTAAAAAAATATTTTTTGAAAAAAATATTTTCTAGTGTTTTGAATACATTATAAAAAATATTAAAATTTTTTAAGTTTACAATATTATAATAAAATTTAAATAATAAATATTTTATATTTATACTATTTATTATTTAATATAAAAAATACTAAAAATAAAAATTTTTATAAATCTCACTTATCATAATACATATATATATTTATATGATTTATTTTTCATTTAGATAGGTTTGTCAAAATTCAGTTATTTTCCTTTAATCAGTGTTAGATCAATTTTTTTTGGATGCACTAAATAATAGAAAATGCAGAAAATATTTTTTTAAAAAAATATTTTTCGTGAATGGAGCCTTAGTAAGCTAAAAATTAACTTTTGAGCCTATTACTTTTTATAACTTTTGATTTTAGATCATTTAAACCATTTTCATAAATAAAAAAGAGCATAAAACACACTGATTAAATAAAAAAATCAGACAAATTAATTACCCAAAATGCAATTTAATTCTTCATATTCTTCCTTTTTTCTTTCACGCATCTTATTCATATGTTTAGAAGCAGAAAACTAAGAGGAAATAAAAGATGGATTTATTGAAGAATCGAAATAAAATTAAGAAAACAAGAACAAAAGAAAAGATGATATATTATATCATGAAGCATATTCTCCTTACTACGTGCTAAAGCCAGTGTAAGCATGCTGCGTGGAGATGAGTTTCGATAATTTCTTGTTTTTTAGAGTGGTGTGATCATGATGGAAGAGAGACATTACAGGAGGAGGAGAAGCTTAGTGTAGTGGTGGCTGAAGAAGATGAATTAGGAAGAAGAAATGTTTTAATTACAAAGAAAATAATTAAAGAAGATGAGTTTTAATTCAAAAACATTTGATTTTTTTTTTTATTTAAGGGTAAAACTATGCCGTCTAATAGTAATAATTCAGTGTTCATACCAAATTATAACTATATAATAATATCGTAACTCAAAATCTATAAAATGTAATTGAGAATTAGATTATTGTAACAAATACTATTTGAATTACAACTATTATTAATTATGTTGTAATCCAATCTATAAATCGTAACTTAGAATTAGATTTTTGTAACAAATAATATTCGATTAATTTAAAATATCAGTAAATGTAATTTAGTACATATAAAATTCAACTATTGATATTTAAAATATAACTTAATATACTATTTGTATATTAAATTATTCTTATAATTTTTATAATCAAAATTTTGGTATCTTTTATGTCATTTAATATCGTAACCATAACCCACAATCCATAAGATGTAATTCATAATGAGATTTTTGTAATAAATACTATTTGATTAATTTGAAATATTGTTGAATATAACTTTATGCATATAAGATGTAACTATTGACATTTTAAAATATGACTTGACATATTATTTTTATATTAAATAATTTTTAGAATTTTTATAATTAAAATCATAATGTGCTATACATCATCATATTTAATTTAATAATAGTTATGGAAGTATAATTTTTTTAATATCAGCCATTAGATATATTAATAAAAAAAATATATTATGTATACTCTAAGTAAATTGTAACTATTATATTTTAACTGATGTGATATATAATTAGTAACTCACACTAACTAATAAGTACTTTATAGAAAAAACTACAAAACTCATTTATTTTGTAAAGTAAAAAATTTTTCTATTAAATTATTAAACCATTATGTTAAGTAATTTGCAAAAAAAAAAAAAATAAACTTATCATTTTCTTGTGAAATAAAATAATTTTTTTCATTAAGTTATAATACACATTTTATGCATAATATAACTTTATGCATATAAGATGTAACTATTGACATTTTAAAAATATAACTTCACATATTACATTTATATTAAATCGTTTTACAATTTCCATAATTAAAATCATAAGATGCTATACATAATCTAATATTATTAGATATTTAATTTAGTAATAGTTATAGAAGTATGATTATTTTAATATCAACCATTAGATATAATAATAAATATATAACATTATATTTTAAATTGTAATATGTGATATATAATTAGTAACTCGCACTAACAAATAAGTACTTTATAGAAAAAACTATAAAACTCATTTATTTTGTAAAGTAAAAAATTTTTCTATTAGATTGTTAAACCATTATGTTAAGTAATTTGCAAAAAAAAAAAATAAACTTATCATTTTCTTGTGAAATAAAATAATTTTTTTCATTAAGTTATAATACACATTTTATGCATAATATAACTTTATGCATATAATATGTAACTATTGACATTTTAAAAATATAACTTAACATATTATATTTATATTAAATCATTTTTACAATTTTCATAATTAAAATCATAAGATGCTATACATAATCTAATATTATTAGATGTTTAATTTAGCAATAGTTATAGAAGTATGACTATTTTAATATCAACCATTAGATATAATAATAAATATATAACATTATATTTTAAATTGTAATATGTGATATATAATTAGTAACTCGCATTGACAAATAAGTACTTTATAGAAAAAAGTATAAAACTCATTTATTTTGTAAAGTAAATAAATTTTTTCTATTAAATTATTAAACCATTATGTTAAGTAATTTGCAAAAAAAAATTATCATTTTTTGTGAAATAAAATGTTTTTTTCATTAAATTATAATACACATTTTATATTAACTATTTATGAAAAATTCACTAAAGGTTTTTTTTTTTTTGGTGAAGTGACGTAAATTTTTTATTAAGTTATAAATAATTTATGTTCAGTAACTAATTTATACAAAAATAATAAAATTATCTTTTTATTATAATTTAAAATAAGTTTTCATTATGTAAACTATAGTTAAATTAAATAACTACGTTATGAAAAAATGTATTAAAAAACGTATTAAAATTTTATTTATTTTGTAAAGTGAAAAAAATTTTCTATTAAGTTACTCGCACATTATATTAAGTACACTTTATAAAAAATAATGAACTTCTTATTTTGTTTTGAAATAAAATGATTTTTTCGTTAAGTTATATATATTTTATATTAAATGAACTATTTTATGAAAAAACCCTTTGA
Source organism: Omphalea diandra (assembly GCA_949677035.1). Classification (NCBI taxonomy): domain Eukaryota; kingdom Viridiplantae; phylum Streptophyta; class Magnoliopsida; order Malpighiales; family Euphorbiaceae; genus Omphalea; species Omphalea diandra. The sequence goes on from CATIWR010403491.1 coordinate 10,217, forward strand.
AGTTTTTTTTGTGAAATGAAAGTAAATTTTTTTATTTGTTTATAAATAATTTACATTAAGTAACTAATTTATAAAAAATGGCAAAATTATTTTTAATATAAAATAAATCTATTTACTAAGTAAATTATAAGTATATTAAGTAATAATTTTATGAAAAAACTTAAAGTTTTCATTTATTTTGTGAAGTGAATAATTTTTTTTGCTAAGTTGCTAAAATATTATATTAAGTTACAAAATTTGAGGTATTATGTATTGTAGAAAAAGCCCTAATTTAAACATGTTCAGTATTTCACGTTCTTATAGCACTAGGTGTTACTCGTACGCTATGAAGAGGTGAAAATAGGGCTTATTTAGGCTTATTTTTGAGTAACTTGGTTTAACAGCTGAAAATTTAATTTTAAGTTGAATTGAACTTGCCATAATAGTTAAATGGCTAAAATTGAATTTTACTCCAATGTGAAAATTATATGTCACTGGGTAGGTGCATAGTCTGGCCTATATATAGAGAGAGCATTTCCCTCGTCTCTATCTCTCCATGATTGCAACACTAATTTGTCCACAGATTCTAACCCACACTCGTAAAATATATTATAACAAAACACCTGACCAAGCCATAACAGTTCCAGCTGCCAGCAGCAAGAAAGTGTTGTATTGAGAGACTTACATTTCTCGGGAGCATCAATGGCAGTATTAGTGCTATTGGCTATTCCGTTGATCATGGGATTGTGCATTTTCTTTCCTATGTTCTTGAAATGGAATGAGATAAGGTATGCACGAAAGGGGTTGCCACCAGGGACAATGGGCTGGCCAGTTTTGGGGGAGACTACTGAATTCCTTAAATATGGACCTGACTTCATGAAAAAACAAAGAGCAAGGTGATATATGCGTTTTCTATTTCTTGTTTGTTTGCTGTATTCATATTTCAGGTCCCTATAACAGGTGCCTTTACCCTTTTTTAATGCTAGTAATGACTTCTTACTCGATTGACATGTTTTGACTAAAGAAAAAGTGGGTGATGATTCTTTCCTAGGAAAAAAAATGTATAGCAGGGTACTTTAGCTTCAATCAAGTATTTCATAATCCTTACTCTCTTTCATCTTTGTCTTGATTTGGTTACTTTTGGGTTCTTTCCTTTTGTTTCTTTTCCTCCACTTTGCATGAAACACCGTATGAGACATGATTCTATAGCACATACCAATATCCTCATACGTAGCTGATTTTTCATTTATAGAACAACTGATATTTGCTCATATATCATTCTTGTGTGTTGTACAGGTATGGGAACTTGTTCAAGTCACATATATTGGGCTCCCCTACCATTATTTCCATGGATCCAGAGCTCAACAGATACATCCTTTTAAATGAAGGACAAGGCCTTGTTCCTGGCTACCCACAGTCTATGGTTGATATACTAGGGAACAACATTGCTGCTGTATGTGGTTCTACTCACAAATACATTAGAGGCTCTTTGCTATCACTTATTGGCCCTTCCATGACCAAAGAACAGCTTTTTTCGAAAACCGACAGATTAATGAAATCTTTTTTAGCCAACTGGGAAGATAAAATCATTGACATCCAAGAAAAAACCAATGAGGTTGGTCTGTTCCTGCTCTAATAAAAATTAACACAAGTTTAAAGGTCTTAGTCTATTGCCAATGTTGCTGTCTGCTATAGTTTAATAGTCACTCATGGAATGGCAAAACCATCTATTTCACTGCTTAAAGGTCTATGTTGTTGCTGTTCTCTCTTATGTGGTTAGTTTGTTTTAATCCAGACAAAAATAGCAGATTAAGAAGTAATTAACTTACTGATTTGAAGGGAGAAAATAAAAAAGAAATGCAACTATTAGAACAGATTATAGCTACAAGGCTCCGTTTGTTTTACGAAAAATATTTTGTAAGAAAACATTTTCTGCATTTTTCGTTGTTTGGTACATTCAGTAAAATTGGTCAATGGATATTTTGCTGATTGGAGAAAAAATTAAGTTATTTTCCGGATTTTAACAAACTTATCCAAATGAAAAATAATCATATAAACACATGTCTTTATTATCATTGATCATCTTTCACTATCGACACCTAATACCAGTTATCGTCAGCTAGCAACGGTCAACGGAAGTGGATCCACAAAAATTTTTATTTTAAAATATTTTTCTTATATTAACAATAAATAGTATAAACACAAAAATATTTATGGTCTAAGTTTTTTCATAATCTTATAAAAATCAAAAGAAAATTAATATTTTTTTATAGTATATTCTAAATGTCAAAAAATATGTTATTTAGAAATTTTTTTTCATAAAATATTTTTCTCAAATAAGTTATTTTTCATGAAACAAATAGAGTCTAAGTCACAATTTGATGTGCATTTAGTGTTGTCACTAGCCAAATGAAATAGACATTTGAACAAATGAAATTCAGGCAGGTTTTTTTTTAAAAAAAATTTTATTGCTCTGTTTAATATGGTCAAAATTAAAGATTGTATTGTATTAAAGAATTTCTTTCATTTTCAGATGGCATTATTCATATCCTTCAAGCAGATACTCGAAGCTGAACCGAATTCGATTTATGAGATTTTCAAATCTGAGTTTGATAAGATGGTGTTAGGGACAATATCACTACCCATCAACATTCCGGGCTCAAATTACCATTATGGAATCCAGGTTGGCCACCATCATTATTTTCTTTACACATAAAACTTTTGCATAATTGGACTAAAATTAATTTCTTTACAGGGAAGAAAAAGGGTCATCAAGATTTTGAGACAAATTATTAAGGAGAGAAGAGCTTCTTCAACAACCTATAATGACATGCTTGCTCAACTGATGAGCATTAAAGACTCAAAATATCATTTGAATGAGCAAGAGATAATTGATCAGATTATTACAATTCTATACTCAGGTTTTGAAACTGTCTCAACTACTACAATGATGGGTATCAAGTATCTTTATGACCACCCTCAGGCGCTTCAACAACTTAGAGTAAGTTGGATTTTTCCAACCTTCAATTAGGTTTCAATAATTGTGTCACTATTAATTGTGCATGTTCTTAACAATGTACTTGGATTAACACACAATTAGGAAGAGCATTTAGCAATTCGTGGCGGGAAAAAGCCTGGAGAGCCATTAGACTGGGATGACTACAAGTCCATGAGTTTTACTCGAGCTGTAAGTAGTACATGCAGTGCAGGAAGTCTCGTGCACACTCTGCTATAATTTCTTAGCTCTAAACATTTAATATATTTCGTGTTTAACTTATATAGGTGATTTACGAAACATCAAGATTGGCCACAGTTGTAAATGGAGTGCTAAGAAAGACAATGAAAGATATTGAATTGAACGGTACCATACAACTAGTTCTTGTTTAGTGTGAATTAGGTGTATTGAATAATTTCCTATACATATTAACTTTATTAAGTTTTTGTTAAATTTTTTCAGGGTTCATTATTCCAAAAGGATGGAAAATATATGTTTATACAAGGGAAACTAACTATGATCCATTACTTTATCCAGACCCTTTAACCTTCAATCCATGGAGATGGCTGGTACCATACATACATTTAAGTTGCTTAATTATAACCTTTTTTTGCTAGTCCATTTTAAGCTAGAAATCAAATGAAAATGGGTTGGCAGGATATGAGCTCAGAAACGCTCAACTATTGCTTTCTATTTGGATTAGGGAGTAGGCTATGCCCCGGAAAGGAATTGGGCATAGTTAAAATTTCTACATTCCTTCACTATTTTGTCACCAAGTACAGGTTGGCTTCATAAGCTCAAATTTGATTTTCTTTGGTTTAATACATAATTTTTTTTTTTTTTTTTTTTTTTTTTTGGGTTAATGCATAACATAATAATCCAAATGTTTTTGGGAGTCTGGTTGCAGGTGGGAGGAAGTTGCGGGAGAGGAAATTTTGAAATTTCCTAGAGTTGAAGCACCAAAAGGACTGCATATAAAAGTGTCCAATTACTGAAGCTTAGAGGCAATAACAATTGGTATTAATTTAGGGGACCCATAGAACATGCAAAGCAAAGAAAATAGCTGAAATTAGACATAAAATGCTTAGTAGTTGCAAGGATAACTGAGAACCACAGAAATCATAGTTTTATTTACATTTCAGAAACTGTTTGAGTACAGTTTTAGTGGGTAACCTCTAGAAACTTGAAGTAGAATATCGGGAATGATATTAAATGACAAAAAAGATAAATGGCACTTAATTTTCAGTGCTTTTGTTTGTCACTCCATCCAATTTAATTTATTGTTGCTTTTGTGTTTGTGTTTTGGTCTACAAAGTAAAAAAAAGAGTGTGAATAATAAGTATTGTTGCTTTTAGTTGCATGATTTGGGCCTACAATGAAAGACAAACTAGTGAAACTCTTCAGGGCCTCTACACAAATAAAAGTTGTGATCAATTAGCCGAATAACAACTCTTGAGGGCCGAAAGACAATTCGAGATTGCATTGCATATGCTACTTTGATGGAATAATTGTCTAATGACACCTCAATCCATAACTGTTTGGTGTAGAAATTAATAATTAGGAAATTAAATCCAATCTCAAAATCTTAGTATTGAGGTGAGATGGGCTAAAATTTATTTAACTCGTGCATTAAGATTTATTTAACAGTCTATATTTTCACATAAATCTACGAGGAAAAACTCCTGAGAATTGAATTCTGATATCATATTAGCAATCCAAGTCCAATACCAAAATCTTATCCAATTATATGAAACCAGGCTAAATGAATGAGTTAAAGATTTGTTTAACAAGTAACAGTTAAAATATCCTCCTAATTATGATGATGAGATTTCTATCTTCACACAAATAGGAATAATATATGAGATAATAATAATAATAATAATAATAATAATGAGCAAAATTTGCATGGAGGGAAAGTAATGCACGCGACGAACATGTGACATGTGATGCTAAATGTATAAATTAAGGATGATGATGTAGTAAGTAGTAGTAGTGTTGAAGATGCCAATTATGAGTAGCTTTCGGCTGTCAAAGCCCAATCCACCCCACGCTCTCACTGGTTGTTATATTATGGGCTCTGTCCATATTATAGTATGAATAAGATTCATTATAGATGTAAAAAAAAAAATCGAATGTCTTTTTTTTTTTGTCAATAAACACATACCTACTCTTTTAGAGAATTATATAGATTTATTTTTTGTAAATCATAGTTTGATTTTTTCTATAAAATGTAGGCTTATTTGATGTAAGCTGTAGGTTCATTTTTTATAAACTGTAGATTTATTATCAGTAAATTATAGGTTCATTTTTTGTAAGTTATAGGCTCATTTTTTATAAACTATAGATTGATTTGGTATAAACTATAAATTCATTATTAGTAAATTATAGGTACATTTTTTTGTAAAACTGTAGATTCATTTCAGTATAAACTATAGATTTATTACCAATAAACTATAGGTTCATTTGGTATAAACTGTAAATTCGTTATTAGTAAATCGTAAATTCATTTTTATAAACTTTAAATTCATTTTTTGTAAATTATATTCATTTTTTATAGCTAAATTTTGATATTTTCAATTTCTTTTGTAACATTAAAATTGAAAAACTTATAGTTTATACTAAATTTTTTATAAAAAAAATAAGTATATTTTTCTAATAATAAAAATAATAATGTGAATGCAATTAAAAATTAAAAAAATATGTATAAAAGTATAAATATGTATATTAAAAGCACTAGTTTGACTCCTTTAAATTCCTATTATAAATGTAAGACTAAGTTGTAACACAATTCCCTGTACATATATAGTTACGTTGGCTTGTTGTTGGTCTAGCACAAGCAAATACATTATTAATCCAGATATTTTGGGCTCTAAACAAAATTAATCAACAAAAGATATTATGGTAATTCAAATGAATTGGTTTTTCAAATTTTGATAAATTATTAAATAATGTAAAGATTATATATATATATATATATATAAAATAAATTTGTCAATTATCATCAGTCATTTTTAATTATCGGTGATCATTTTTATCATTAGCAATTATCAACGAGGGAATGATGGTAGCCAAAATTTATCATTCTTATATATTTTTTTTTTCACATTCAACACTAAATGATAAATTCATGAAATTTTGCAGTCTAAATATATTTTGTATTGTAAATTGAAAGAAATTTAAACCTCAAAGTTATTTTTCATTATCTTTTAATATTATAATCAAAATAAGTTATTTTATGCAAAATAAATGGAGATGTGATTATATTTTATTTTTATAACATTCCATTAGTGTAACGTGGACCTCCTAAATTTACATTGCTAGGAAAGAATATCATGGAGTGTCCAAATTTAATTTTTTTATCCAGCTGCTTATAGGCCCTTCTTATTGTTATCATCTTCTATTAACTCCTCAAACTTTTGTTCCTCTAAATATTTAGTATTATTTGAGAATGTCAAAAAAAAAAAAAAAGAAATGATATTTGTTCAACTTATTGGCTCCTAAAATTCGAACATTTTCAAGTTTTGATAAAATTGGTCAATTTTTTTAATTTTGGCAAAATTAGTTTAAATTGATAAAATTTTAGCAAATTTAGTCAAAATTCAAATTGATCAAAATAGGATGATGTGTCATGTTAATATTGTGTTAAAATAATGTTAACTAATGTTAGTAATTAATGATAAGTGATTTTTAAATTTTTTTATAAAAATTTATGTCAGCTAATTTATCACATCACGTGATATATTTTATTTTGATCAATTTAAATGTTGGCTAGATTTGTCAAAATCTTATCAATTTGGCTAATTTTATCAAAATTAAAAGAATTGACAAATTTTATTAAAACTCAAAAATATTTAGATTTTAGAGACCAATAAACCTATTTGTTCACTATAGAATTATTAAAGTGACAAACAGGAAAAAATTCTCAAAAAAAAAATAAACTTTATATAAAATTCTATTCATAGAGTTCATGGTAATTTGTGAATAAATATCTCATAAATTCAGTAAATAAATACTCATGTGTAGCTTAGTGGAGGGTTAGGCTTGAGGAGTTGTAGAGTTGATACCACAAATCTACTGCAAATAGGTATGGTGGCGGCAGCAATATGTAATGACCCATGAGCTGAGATCGCCACACCAAACAGTAATAGTTGGTGTAGTGAATGTGCATTCGAAATGAAGGAGACATCCAAACAAGTTCACATGATATCTGTGCTTTCTGCGTCTAAAACCTTCGCATTGTGGGCGAGGGGAGACGTCAACCAGTAGTTTCTGCTTTCCATAAAATATATATGGAAATTTTTACATCTATGGTGAATTGCGCATTACTATTATAGAAGGTAATGACGTAAGAATCGGGGAAAAAAATTATTAGACTATAATTTTTTAATAAAAATTTTACAAGTAAAAAATTGATTTTAAAAGAAGTTAACATTTAAAGATTTTGTAATATTCATTAAATTAAATTGACAATATAATTAAAAGGAAAAACCGACCTACGTTATTAATAATATATATATATATATATATTAAAGGAGAATACAATAATCTTTTTCCATAATTAAATTACTTTAACAAGAATTTAAAAATATTTTTAGAATTTAGAAATATAACAATTTAAAAAGAAAATAAATATTTACAGTAATAATGACAAACATGCTTTTAATCTATTTTCTTTTTTTAGGAATACCAGTTCATTATCAATTGATTTCTTATATCTGCATTATGTAGTAAATACTCAAGCACTATCTAAATGCTAATAATATTTTAACATTTACACTGGTAAATTGATTATTTACTTTAAGAAATTTCAATTTGATATATTACATCAAGATATTTTTAAGTTAACTCACATATCAATTAAAATTAAATTATTTTTTGATCAATCTCAAAAGCATATTTTTCATGCCCCCACTTTATACATTTCTTTTCAAGCATTATTATTATTATTATTATTATTACTATTATAGGTTTTTACACTTTGCATGGCACATCTTTTCTTTGAGTTGGTTTAATTAAATATCTATATAAAGCTTGGCAAATTCGTAAAAAATAATTTTTCATTACCACTTGAATCAATATTCATCAATTAAATAAGTAGCTCTAAATCCAAATAGATAAAATAGTAATACGTTATTTACATTAATTATTGAAATTAAAATAATTTTTTTAAAAAAATTGTAGATATTGACTCAACCAATAACTAGTTTTTGTTTTTTTTTTTTTTTTACAACTAGTAACTAATGCGTCAAATCTTTTTCCTCAAATTAAATATTTTTCTCCTTTTTCAATCTTTTCTTCTTTTTTTTTTTTTTTATCTTTTTCATTGACAGCATTACAAAATGGCTATTAATCTTCAATGATCAATAGCAATTCATTTTTCTCCTTTTAATAATTTTTTCATATTTTTTAATTTTATATAATAAATTCTCTATTTCTTAGATATTAATTTAACCCCCCCCCCTTTTAACGAATTTTAAGCTTTCATCCTTAAATCTACCATTATTAATAAAAGTTGAAATTTTTTATTATATTTATGTTTCATTTTAAAAATGTTATTATGATTATATTGTTATTTGAATCATAAATAATTCCAACAGTGCAAGTCTTAATATTTAAAATACATCTATATTTAAAAATTATCAACTTGAACTAAAAAAAGATAACATATGTCAAATAGTAACTAAAAATTTATCACCAAGCGAAATATGCGTACATCAGTTAACTAAATAAAAAGCTCATTAATTTGATTTGATATTTAATAGTGAGATATTTATTATTTAATTTTTATAATAAAAAATTTCATTTGTAAAATTTGTACGCTATAAGATTCTATATTTATATATTATTCTAAATTATAAATTAATAAAATCAATTTATTTCTTCTGAAAAAAACTAGTACCTCAAAACTTGTTTATTTTATCCAAGAGCATAGCTGCCATTCAATTAAAACGAAGTAGACTCCATATGTCTTGAAACATCCATTCTAATAAAAAAAAAAAAGATGGAATGACCACCACTCAAGTTCTGTTGAAGAGAATAATTAGTAATGATTTAGGCTTTGTTGTTAAAAAAATATATATACAAGCAAAAAGGAGCAGAAGTTAACGTCCTTTGCAACTTAATCTTTTTATTTATAACAAGATATAACTATTGACAAATATAATTGCCAAAACAAATTATAAAAAATAAAAAAAAATATTTTTTGACAGATAATTAACTTAAGTTGTCATGATTTCCTTTAAATATAACAAACTATCACAACAATTCCTCACTAGTTTGTAATGTTTGTTAACTTCTATAAATAAATATTATGTGTACAAGAAGGTATTTTTTATTAAACCTCCAATTAGTGTAAGTATTTTTCCAAAATAAGTAATTGGTATTTGTTAAATTAAACCATTACTTCAATTTTTAGAATGAACTACTACACACATAATATTTAACCAATTCTATAGAGGTTTTTTTACTACTTTTAGCACTTAAATGGTCATGTGCTAATCTTGACTTCATGAACATTTAACAAAAGTAACCCATAACTTTTATTTTGGAACGATTTCATTCCTATGTTCACATAGGTGGAGTTTTCTCAACGTTCTATTATTTCAACCAGTAAATAATAAACAAACAAACTCCATTAAGAATTAACTATTCATCCTACCTGTCACTGTAATAAGCACTAGTCGTCTTAGAATGGATTTCAAAAGTTAGATCTCATGTTTAAATAGATACTGCTTGTAACTTGTCATTACCAATTAAACTTTGATTTTAGAATTTACTAATTTAAAATTGGGTTACCATTGTTGGAATCTATAATTAAGGGTTTTAATCCCATTCCACTAGACGAAGTTCTTACCAAATCTCTTGGTAAACCTTTTATGAGAGGATCTACTAAATTATTACCAGATCTCACATACACAATGGTAATAATCTCATTAGATATTAATTCATGAATATATTCATGTCTCAAACAAATATGTCTAGATTTACCATTATAAATCTTACTATAAGCTTTACACATAGTTGCTTCGTTGTCGCAATGTAAAAAAATTAATGGCATAGATTGTGGCCACAACTTTATATCTAACAATAAATTTCTTAACCATTTAGCTTCTTTACCTGCAACTGCTAGAACAATAAATTATGACTTCATAGTTTAATGAGTTATGCATGTTTGTTTTTTCGATACCCAACTAATTGCACTTCCTCCAAGGGTAAATATCACCCTGTAGTGGATTTTTTATCACTAGAACTTGTAATCCAACTTGCATCAGATAAACCTTCTAACATAATAGGAAAATTCAAACAAAACATACCAAAGCCTTTTGTTCATTTGAGATAACCCAAAGTTCTACTAATGGATTTCCAATGAAGCCTGTTTGGTTTGCTCATAAACCTTGAAAGGTTACATATAACAAATACAATATCAGGTCTTATATAGTGCATTGCATACATTATGCCACCTGCTACACTTGCATACTCAATTTGAGCAACTGCATTCTCTTCATTTTCAATTAACTTTATGCTCATATCATATGAAGCATTTACTTCCTTTTATTCCAAGATGTTTAAATTTAAGAGGCCATTTATCAATATAGTGTGTAACTAAGTGCATAACCTTTGTTAAGTTTCTTCACTTTGATTCCTAATATGATGTCTACTTCATTAAGATCCTTCACTTTAAACATAGAAGTTAGATACCTTTTGGTTTCACTAATTCCAAACAAGTTAGTGCCAAAGATTAACATTTCATCAACATAAAAGACTTATGATAACACTTTAATCTTTAGTAAATTTGGAATATATACATTTATTCATGCCATTATGTTTGAAACCATTTGACAATATAACATTATCAATTTTTTCATGTCATTGCTTCGGTGCTTGTTTTAAACCATATAGTGACTTAATTAATTTACATACTTTCTTTTCATTATCAAGAAGTATAAATCTTTTACGTTGTTTCATGTAAATCTCTTCACTTATGTCGTCATTTAAAAAGGTTGTCTTAACATTCATTTGTTGCACTTGTAGATCAAAAATAGAGGCTAGTGTCATTAAAACTTGAATGGATGTTATTCTTGCAATAGGTGCATAGGTATCAAAATAGTCAACAACTTCCTTTTGTGTAAAACCCTTAGCAATCAACCTTGCTTTAACTGTTTGTATTGTTCCATCTGCATAGTATTTCCTTCTAAATACCCACTTTACAAACAATGGGTTTAGAACCTAGTGTTAAATCAATTAACACTTAAGTATTATTAGATAATATTGAGTCCATATTATCATTTATAGCTTCTTTCCAAAAAGCCACACGCTTGATGACATTGCTTCATCAAATGTCTTAGGATCACTGTTCATATTAAGTAATATAAGTATTTTACTTAAAACCTTGGATCGATCTCCCTCAATTAGGAAAACTATCGAATCGGTTGAAATAAAATCAAGGTGTAGAGATTTCTCTTTTCTATTTCTTTGGCTTTTCCTCGGTTCAATATATCCACTATCCATTTTCCTTTTCTCATTCATAATAATATTAGGAAGTGTTTCATTTGTATGATAGTGAGGAACAATTACAGTATGCTCAGTTTGCATAGGTTGATTTATGAAAGAATTGAGATAAACTTATTCTCAAAAAATTCTACATGTATTGATTCAACAATTATATTGGACTCTAAATCCAAGAGCTTGTAAGCTTTAGAATTTGTGCATAATCAACAAACACATTTTTAGTATCTCCAGGGTCCCAATTTTATTCTTTATGGATCAAAAACCTTATAAAAGGCTACAACGCCTACACTTTAAAATAATTTAAATTTGGTTTTCTACCATTCCAAATTTCATATGGTGCTACTTTTAATTTTTCTCGAAGGAATTCTATTGTAAATATAACAAGCTGTAAATAGTGTTTCTCCCCACAAATTAAAAGGTAATTTAGAATTCAATAACATGGCATTAACCATTTATACTAAAGTTCTATTTTTCCTTTTTGCCAAACCATTTTGTTGGGGAGTATAACTAGCAAAAGATTAGTGAATAATTCCATATTTCTCATAAAATTTTGAAAACTCTAACTAAAAATATTCACCTGCTCTATCACTTCGAAGAATTTTTATCCTTTTCCCTTTTCGGTTTTCTACTTGATATTTAAATTCTTTAAATTTATCAAATGCCTCATCATTTGTTCTTAATAAATAAACATAGGTATATCGAGAAAGATCATCTATAAAAGTAATAAAATATTTTTTTCCTCCTCTAGTTAATACACCATTTAATTCATAAATGTCAGAATGAATTAATTCTAATAATTGTGTATTTCTTTTTGCTCTAGGAATGGGTTTCTTTGTCATTTTTGCTTTTATATAGATGTCATATGTATCACTATGATTTTTTGATATGAAATATAAGCATTTTTAGACATATACTTTAAAGATCTAAAACTTATAAGTGCAAGTCTAAAACGCCATAAAGATGAAGAACACTCAACAATATAAACAGAAGAACAATTTATTTCATTAATGCTAAGTTTAAACATACCATCACATGAATATCCCTTGCCTATAAACATCCCATTTTTGGATATAATAACTTTATCAGACTCTAAAACAATTTTAAACCCTTTCTTACATAAAAGATTTGCAGCTACTAGATTTGTCCTTATCTCAAGAAAATGGAAAACATTAACCAAAGTGAGTTTTTTTGTCTATAACTGAAATGCAATTCGACATTCCCTTTTCCAAGAACTATGGCTAAATTATGATTTTCCATGAGAACCTCTTCATGCTCCTTTAATTATTCATAAGTCTTGAACTGAGATTTGTTATTGCAATTATGTATGGTTGCTCCAGAATCAAGCCACCAATTTGAAGACTTTGAAGATGCAGCCATGTGTAATTCAATTATCATTCCAATTTGCATCTCAGATACCATGGCTACCAATTCTTTGATTTCATTTTCAATCAAATTAGCCTATTTGTAGCATCTGAATTTTCCCTTCTAAAGCCAACATTTCTATGCCTACATACTTTTATATAAATGCCCCTTTTTTCCACAATGGAAACATGGCCTATTTTTCTTCAAAATAGATTTCTTAAAGGTATTTCCTTTCTTTTGAACCTTTAAATTGTTTTGAATCTTACTGCCATAACTAGTTTCACCATATAATGTACTTTAAAATTTAAAAACATTGCATCATGAGTTCGAAACTCTGCTTCAATTTGCAGATGTGTTTAGAACTGTTCTAAAGACAATATTTATGGAGAATGCAGTATTTTTTTCCTGTAATCATTCCAAGAATGAAGAAGTTTTGATAAAATAGCCCAATTTGAAGTGAATTGGGAATTTTAATTTCAAGATCTCCAAGTTTTGAAACCAAAATATGCAGTCATGACTTGACCCATAATTGGCAAGTTATCAGTTATTTTGATTCAAAATATTTTAGAGCAAGAAATTTGTTTGTACCTCTTTAGTCTCCAAAACCTTCCAAATTTCTTTAGGGTCTTTCATGCATGAGTACAAATCATATAAACAATCAGTTAAGGATTTTAGGATATGACCTCTACAGACTAAACCATCATCTTCACATTTCTTTCTCTTTGCTTTTACTGCATCAGATTTATTTTCACTTGATTCTGCCAAAGGCTGAAGATTATACTCCAATATGTAGAAAATCTTCAATGCAGTTAATAGAAACACCATTATGTCTTTCCATTTTGTAAAATTTGTTTCATCAAATTTATCTAATTTGATGAAATCTTGATGATTCATAACTTTAAGTGCAGAACTAGAACTTTTATCTATAATTACCTTAAAATTATTAAAGAGAAAAAATAGGAATGATTTAGGCTTTCAGGCATGAAAGATATTATCACTATCTTTAAAGCAATTATGCCACCAGGATATAACAATGCCACACAAACTCTCTATAGAACTTTACCGCTAAAGAAAATATACAGGGAAGAAGGAGAAAAAATTAATGTTCTCTACAACTTAATCTTTTTATTTAGAATAAATAAAAAAAATACTTTGAAGAGATACAATCCTTATCAATAAATGTCATAGTAAGACACAACTATTGAGAAATATAACTGCCAAAAGAAATTATAACAAATAAAAAATTTATTTTGACATTTAATTAACTTAAGTTGTCATGGTTTCCTTTAAACATAACAAACTATCACAACAAGTTCCTCACTATAAAGGAAGTGAAAATGTTTATTTATTGAGCAAGTTTATGGAATGGAATTTTTTAAGGGGGGGAATATTAATTCTTGCTAACATTAGTCACAAAAATGCCAATGGATGATTTTTTTTTTTTCTTGAAAATGGATGATTTGAATGCATTCCTAATTGCAAGTTGGCATTGATAATGTGGTTGCAAGTATACCAATTTGAGATAATTGATAAACTTGGTGATTGGAACAATAAGCTAATTTGAATTATTAGTCCTTTAAAAAGATTAGAAGAAGAAGAAGTAGAGAGTATGAATGAAGATTTGTTAGCTTATACTATTAAATAATTTTTTTTATCAACATGAAATAGAGATTTCATTGAAAATGAGAAATTTTGCAGGAGTTAAAGAATATAATCATAAATACAATCCAAATCAAAAGAATTAGAAATAATACAATAATTATATAAATCACACAGCTTATACTCAATACTAAATAGTGGGTACTCTCCAAGAATAGTAACATGTAAACATAGTTCTACTCCTTCACTGAAGAAGGAGAGTACCACATCTCTAATTACACTTTTAAACACCGATTGAGCTGAATCTGAATTTTATGTCTAAAAGGTTTTCTCCAACCTTGTCAATCTGAGATCTACTCTTACATAGAAATAAAATCAGCAAAACAAATACTTTAATTTGTTCCATGAAGAAAGATTGAAAACCCATATAACCTCACTAACAGAGAAGCAAAAAAAATAATATAAGCCCAAATCTATGAAAAATACAACTTATTTATAGAATATATGACATGAAAATGGAAAAAGAATAAATTGTTGTCAGCCATAAATGGTTGGTAACTCCTATTAAAGAATAAAGGAGACAAGCTTGAGGGAGAAAAAGAAAAGTCGGGAGAGAGGGAGATAAAATCTCAATCCTTATACTACTAAATAATTTGTTTAGTAGTTTACAAGTTGTTATTGAAATTTGACCAAATGAGAGTGTATTTATATCTATTAACTATAGTATTAATTACATGCAATTTGATATTTTTGGAATTTCTCCAACTGCCCCATGAAAGAATTAAAGTCAATTATATACAGTACATCACAATTTTTCTAAGTTCACAAAATATGTTTAGCATTCACAATCAACGTAAAATCTAAAATTAGCCACTCATTTAGTCACTAACTTAGCAATTCGAGGTTCGAAATATAAATACAAATTTTATTATTATAATTTATTAAAAATGTAAATATGATCAATTAAATTACAACTAATAATCTCTGTACTAAAACCAAAAAAATGTAGAAATGATCAATTAATTCACCACAATAAATCACATTAATTATTATTGCATTGTTACCATTGACAGGGCCAGAGCTATAATTTCCCTTCTACTTCTTTTTTCCATTTTTTCCAAGAAGAAAGCAAACTAACGAAAGAATTTTTTTTTTTTTTTTCATTGTTATTTCTATTTCCATTAATCCATCAAGGGACCTAAAATGATATTTTTCCAAAACTGATTTTATTTCCATATTTACCCTTAGCAGCCTCTATATATCGAAGTCTTTCTGCCGTCGACAGCCCACCACTTTGCTTTCTTGAAGCCCATCTACTTTCTCTGCCTCTTCCCCTGGTCTAGCCATGGCAGGATCTTCCATCAAACCCACTCCTCTCTTGAAAGATGAGCTTGATATAGTGATACCCACAATCAGGAATCTTGATTTCTTGGAGATGTGGAGGCCATTCTTTGAGCAGTATCACTTGATCATAGTCCAAGATGGTGACCCATCAAAGACCATCAAGGTCCCTGATGGCTTTGACTATGAACTCTACAATAGGAATGACATTAATAGGATTCTGGGTCCTAAAGCTTCTTGCATTTCCTTCAAGGATTCTGCTTGTCGCTGCTTTGGTTATATGGTCTCCAAGAAGAAGTATATCTACACTATTGATGATGATTGCTTTGTAAGTTTTTTTTTTTTTTTTGGTTGTGATTTGGTTATTTCTGATGTGATTTGTTTAATGAAGTTTTAGTTTTTGTAGCCTTTTGTTGTGTTTTGATATGGTGATGTTTAGTAGTTTATTTTCCTTTAGGGTCTTGAATGATGAAAGATTTGAACTTTGATCACTTCATGGAGATTTACTTGGTTTGATCTATTTGTTTTATGTACAACTTGTAACTAAAAGTTTAGATCTTTGTGGTTTATGGGAATCTTGGTCTTAGTGGTCTTCATTTAGAGTAGAATTGTAGGTGTTTGTTGGCGGCTTTACAAGTTTCTGCTCAACAAGTCTGGATCTTAATTTGACTTTTCTGTTGGTCTAGTCGTATTCCATTTTTGATGTTATTGATTTTTTTTTTCGAGCTGCATTTGTAGTTTGATGTTAGTGTTATGCTTATTGGCGTTTCTTCTTTTACATTGATGAAAATGGTTTGTTTTGCTGCTTTAGACCAGATTTGATGTAAATTCGAGTGTTAAAAGATTAGAATGTGAACATAGATCTTTTGGACCACTCAGATTTTTGATATATTATAATTTTGCTTGATAAATATATAAAATGCTTGGGAACAATTCTTTAATTTTTAGGCAGAAATTAGAGTATTGTGACAGCTTGATGTCGGAAATCTGGTGATAAAGTCTTTTGCAGATGAAATTGCTTAGTTTTTATGGCCGTAAGGAGAACCTTGGATGGTGTCTCCTATACGGTATATGGTAGAGGATCTAATAACAAAGTGGCATTTCAGAAAGCCAGTGCTTTTGTCTTCAATCAGCTCATGGCTCGCTATGATGCCTACACCAGTAACGCCACTTGTTACCTTCCTTATTTCAGAAGAGCCTGCTTGATCTGATGAAAAAGATAAAATGGTTACTTGCTAGTCTAGAATTCTACTATTTATAGCTACACATTTGTGAACATGAATTGAAAAAAATAGGTAGATAGATGGGTGATGGCCAAGGATTCATGTTTATGGTTGCATCTATTACTATAGTTGAAATAGTTTCATAGTTTTGGTTTGCTTTTATACTGATGTGCAGGTTGCCAAAGACCCATCAGGGAAAGAGATCAATGCACTTGAGCAGCACATCAAAAACCTTCTCAGTCCATCCACTCCACATTTCTTCAATACACTTTATGATCCTTACAGAGAAGGTGCTGACTTTGTTCGTGGATATCCTTTCAGTCTCCGAGAGGGTGTTCCTACTGCTGTTTCTCATGGTCTCTGGCTTAACATCCCTGACTATGATGCACCAACCCAGCTTGTGAAGCCTTTTGAGAGAAATACAAGGTATTTACATCTCAACCTGAAATTAGTTGCTATGTGCTTTCTATTAATAACAATGAGAGGATCTATTTATTTACCTATTCATTTCTTTTCACTTTCAGGTACGTTGATGCTGTTATGACAGTACCCAAAGGAACCTTGTTCCCAATGTGTGGCATGAACCTGGCATTTAACCGTGAATTGATTGGACCCGCTATGTATTTTGGGCTTAT
>CATIWR010403504.1:0-20650 GCA_949677035.1 Omphalea diandra
ATAAGCACAAGTAAACAAAACCATATTCTGTACACTGGGGGGGTGGGGGGGGGGGGGGGGGGGGGGGGGGGGGGGGGGGGGGGGGGGGGGGGGGGACCCACTTTTGTTTTTGGTAATTTTAAAATTAAAAAAAACAACCAAAGTGGGTTCCCACCCCCCCCCCCCCCCCCCCCCACCCCCCCCCCCCCCCCCCCCCCCCACCCCCCCAGTGTACAGAATATGGTTTTGTTTACTTGTGCTTATGTTATATTTATGTCATTTGTTGTTGGTGATTTGTGTTGTATGTTTTCAATTATATCCAATTAAATCATAATAATATTGTCTAATTATTTTGACATTTGATGAGAAAATATAAATCGAGCATCTTGAGGAATGTCTGAATAAAGTTAAATTTAGCTCTACATTTGATTCTTTAGAAACTAGAATTGATTATTTTCTATTTATCAAACATTGCACCAAAATGTAGACTGACTGTTGGAAACGCAGGTTTAGGTGATCAGTATCCGAATGACACTAATTCCAGTGAAAGAATCAGGGATAATTTTGACTTGGATGGATCCTATGAGAACGGTCAAGGCATAAACATGGATCAATTATTGGTTGAAAAACTTATCTATATTGATGAACACAGGTGCTGCGGTATTGGAAATATTGCAAATGTGATCCAAGTTCTGGAAAAATCACTTGAAGAAGAGAGAGCTGCTTGTGCAGCTCTTTACCAAGAGTTGGAGAAAGAGAGGGCAGCTGCTGCAACTGCAGCTGATGAAGCCATGGCCATGATATTCCGGTTGCAAGAGGATAAGGCCTTGATTGAAATGGAAGCGAGGCAGTATCACAGGGTGATAGAAGAAAAATTTGTATATGATGAAGAAGAGATGAACATTCTGAAAGAGATCCTTGTCAGGAGGGAGATAGAGATTCATTTTCTGGAGAAGCAAGTTGAAGCTTATGAGCAGATGAACTTTTTGGGAAATGAGTTGGTGGAAGTTGATTCAAGCCATAAGATTTATAACAAAGAACAGGGTCCCTCACCTCCTATTGATTCCAATGAGAATCCACTGCCAATGCAGCCGCAGATTGACAACTGTAGGTCCATTGATGAGAAGGAAGTGGCAATTAGCACAAAATGGTCATCAAAGTATGACCACATCAAACCTCTTGCTCTGGGGAAAGAATTGGAGCACAAGGAGTTAGCTTCTGGCATTTCCACTTCTGTTAGCGAAGAGGAACCAAAAGCAGAAAGGGAAATCAGTGTGATATTGCCAGCAATGGAGGCACCCCAAACTTGTGGAAGCATTGGAGAAGAGTTGGAGAAGGGTGGGGAGCATTGGAGTCAAGTGGACGGCAATGCTCATAGTTCCATGATTGATACAGAATCAGCTGTATATGATGTTCATGTTGTTGACAATAGGGCTGTGTTTTGGAAGGAAAATGATGGAAAAGAAAGTGGACCATTGAGTACTGCTGTTTCAGATTCTGGTGTTATGAATAGTACAATTAGCATGGCAGAAACTGAGCCTAAAGTTCATGAAAACAATTTTGATATTCATGGCAAGTTAATGGTATCAGGTAGTTCATTGTTCTCGCAGAGACATTCTCCATCTCCAGTCGATGGTGAAAGGTTGAAACTGGACAATGAAGTTGAATGGTTGAAAGAAAGGTTGCAGAGAGTGCAAGAGGAAAAAGAGAAGTTGACTTGCTCTGCAGAGCACAGAAAAAGGGTAAATGCACAATTGAAACTTGTGGATGATATATTGAACCAGCTATGGGAGATTCAGCCACTGAAAGAGCCTGTGCAGTGGGCTTCTTTACCTCCATTATCTTCTAAGGTGTGTCGTAGTTTTACTTCTACTGTTTGTGTTTTTTTTTTCCTTCCTCTAATTTTCTGATTTCTTCACCTATCCTATATGATTTTATCTCATATGATAAGGATGCTGACATAAATATCGGTTCAATTTCTAAACAACACACCAGGAAAACAGAAAGTGATGTCACAACAAACACTTTAATTCTCATTATTAGAAAATATACTTATTTGTAAAACTTAAAATTTCAGGTACCAAAGTGTTTTATGATATTTAAATTCAATGTATAAAAATTGTAATAAAATTTTGATGCAAGTGTAGTGCAATTTTGAAAGCTAAAGCATTATCATGTTGTATTTTGGGAACTAGAATGTTTAGCTAATATAGACTACAGAAAATAAAATGAAAATTTTTAAATGCTAAGAACTATAGTGTTTTTTCGTGTAAAATCTCTGTGAATTATTAGCAATTGCCCCTTTTCATTTCTAAATCTTTGATAAATTTTTTCTAAGATTCATCCCAGGGGAATAGAGAGCAGCAGGCTAACCTGCTGTAAAGCCATCAAAGTAACACAAAGAAACCACATGGAAAGCAGGCAAGCTAACTGAAAGAAAAGAAAGAAACTGAACTCTCTTAAAGCTATAAAGCCTAGATGAATAAAATTGAAACTTAAACCACATGAACCATGAAAGGCAAATAACTAGCAGTCAAACAAAAGACTAAAGATTAGGCCTTTTGACTCTATTCTAGGTGGAGAAATTAGCCCAACCCATTGACTGTTAGACCGCTAAAGAAAGGCAGAGGAGGATGTGTGATCCATATCGGTACTTAATGAACAAATCATATAAAGTTGAGGATATTTTGTAGCTAACTAACAAGATGTATAAGCTTGCTGCAACTGATTATCAAAACTTTTTACAAGCAATTCTATTAGATAAGATATACCAGGAGATTGCTGAAGCGTTATTTAAGGAAAGACAAATCTTAAAAAGCTAAACCATCAGTGCAAATAATAAACGCAGGAAATAATAAGCAGAATTGAGAGTAGTAACATTTCAATATCGGAGAACAGATTGACTATTCTGGTGTTTATTGATTTCTTGCATTTTCTGCCCGGCATCTGAAACAATCAACAAGATTAATGAATTTGATTTCATTGATTTGGGTGTGGCTCCTATTGCTATTAATTTTGCAGGGTTGGTTTTTGAAAGAACTTTTGTAATCCTAGAATTTAGTCATTTTCCTTTTTGTTTTATTCCTTCCTTGTGTTAAAATAAATGAATAACAAATGCAAGAAAAGGCAGAATATTACCTTTTTGATGAATTGGAAGTGGTGCCATTTGAGAAATAGGTGTTGGATATAAGCTACATGATCAGGTTAGATTCAATGAAGTCAAATCCACAAGTATTCATTACAAAAAGTAAAATAATAGTAACTTTTAGACTCCTATTATTTCAACTCAAATCCAGCCCCTTTTAATTTAAATTTAGGAATTTAGAATTATATAGTCAATATTTGAAATCCCAAATTTCAAATCCAAATTCATGATTCCAAACATAGGGTTAAATCTCTCTGTTGGTCTATGAAGTTGAATTCTGATTTTAGTTCTTGGAAATTAACTCTGATGTATTAATCTCAGTAAATTGCAATGATATACCAAAGCCTATTTGGTTTCCTAAGAAATAGAATGTGAATAATATTCTCACTTCATTTTCATATTTGGCGTATCAATTTACTTCAAAAATATAAGAATATGATTCTAACAAGATTCGAATGTCACATTATTCTTGGATTTCCATTGCCTAAATTGATCTATTTGCTTGTAAAACATAAGATTATTATATATACGAGTAATTAAGGAAATTTTATTAATACTTAAATTCTATTTCATCATATGTTGATGTATACTAAACAAGAATATTAGAATCCTAAAACAGCATTTTAGGAATAGGATTTTATTTCTCACTTCTCAGTGTAACCAAGTATGTTATAAATGCCGTAATTTTTACTTTGGACTTTGTATATACATGAAATTAATTCTAAAATCAGTGGCAAATTTTGGGAACTGATCTCATTCACTTGGGATGACATAGAGAGATTTGGCTTGGTGAGCTCGGAGCGAGGCTTGTTAAAGAGATTATCTTTTTAAACTGTCCTGGGGGACCTAGGTGTCAACAATGTGTCCTCTTAGACACACTTCCCTAGTTGCTATTTAACCAAAGTAATTATTATACTTTACCTTATCAGATTATATCTTTCTCTCCTTATCACTATAAACATTCCTTCATATATTTCATTTGGGAACTTTTAGCTCACTTTCCTTTAATATATCATTTTATTTTGTCACTCTTTCTTATCATTTTCTCTTTGACTTTATTATGTCACTGCAATATATGTATGTTTTTCCTATTAATGCATCTTGTTACATACTTTTGATGCATTGTGATACATCCTTTTAGACTACTATACCTTAACATGTCTAATGAAACATTTCTCACCTGAGTCACTATATAAGCATTCTTTGCTTTAGATATTCTAGAGTTATATCTTATTCATCTGTCATGCGATATTTGAATCCATTAAGATTATCTACTCTTCCTCTCACGCCCGCGCTAAATTATTCTTCGAGTATTACTAGCACACAACACTACCTCACTCTAATAACTTAAAATATTCCTACATCTACATTTTTGCGACCCCAATGGGGAGGAATGATTGGGTGAAGTAATACATTTCTTCAGAAAGGAAAAAAAAAAAAGATGATTCATTATTACATTAGTCAATCTCGTATGGAGACATCAAAACTCTGATATAAACATTGAGAAATTGAAATTCTTATTTCTAATATCACTCAATAATGAACTTTAAAGGATGATATAAACATTAGCACTTATCATGTGGGACCACAAACTGAGCTGATTTATAGTCCCTTAACTAGCAAATAACTAGAGCGTCATTCATCAATCTTTTATCAATACATTGGCGCTTATAATGTGGGAACACATATTCAGCTAATATAAAAGTCCACAACTAAGTCGAAATACTGAAAAACATGAGAGCACATAATAAATTTACTATTTCTTAGCTAGCTTACAATTAGATGAAGCCAAGCTTATTAGTCTTTCTATAATGCTAAAATACTCAGAATTATATATATATATATATATATATATATATATACACACACTGTCTTATATTGCTAAGTAGTGAGATCATTCTCTTGGCACTTAAAGGAAATATTTATTGACAGACTTTTTAATTTATATCAAGCTTAACAAGGTGCTAGAACAATTTTTTTTTTCCTTACAACAACTAAATATTTAGTTTATATCAAAGATGTTTTCTGAAGGTATAGATTCAAAAATCAAAAGTCTTCACTAAATCATAGAGTTACATCAATCACAGACGTCTGGTAGACATCTAGAACAATTAATTTCTAGCTTACAAGTAGTAGAGCCTAACGACCAAGGAAAGCTAACTATCTCATGCTTCAATTATTTTACACAGATCTCAATGGTAGCCATCAATGCCTTTAACACATTACAATCTTGCAAGTCTGATAGAACTTCAATATTTGTATAGCTTTTTCAATGATGAGAGCTAAGAAGTCTAGATTAAAATTCACATTTAAAGCAATTTCATTACTATTCATAATGAACTTCATCTATAAGATGCATTAATTCCTTAATGATCTAGAATCAACAATTTACTTGTCATTTGCAACAAATTGGAATTTTTCCAAAAAATCACATGCTTTGCAATGTATTTTCTCTAAGTAAGGATATAGAACCGAAGTACTCAAATCCATGAAATCATCGCCCTTAAAGCACATTCGAAAATTCCAAGCGCTGTTCTATAAGATGAGCCTAAAACTGAGGAAGGATTGGTGTGTTCATTAGCTACAACTCTAACAACAGTTTAAGAGTCAGCCTTTTGAGAGGTAGACAAGTAACTGGAACATCATTAACGGTATCATTCTCATTTACTTCAGAATAATGACATTAAAATTATCATGAAAACTTAGAATTTTGCATCATCTATGCTTTCCCCTCAATATCAATATGAAATGTGCTATCACCATCATCACTGCTATTGCTTGAGATAGAAAAAAAATCCTCAGAAACTCTATCATTTGAAATTTTGGCATCATCTTTAGTCTCATTTCCACTGATATCATTATCTCTTACAATATAGGTGAAGTGCCCTCTTCTGTATTACTTTCCAATCCCATGATTCCTAAAGGTAGGAAATATGGTGTCTAAAAGAGAATCAAGATTGAGATCCTCTCCTTGAATCATCACATTAGTAACATCATCTAACTTATCTTAAAGGCTAATTAGTTCACAGTGAAGTCTTTACTAGAGCAATCTAATATTATCTTTGATGAATCCTACACCCACTTTATTTATGGACGAGTCTAATTTGCTCTTTTTTTCTTGATATGTTGAAGCCACTTCTCTCAAGATGTCTTGCCAATCCAAACTCAAGCTTGATATTATGAAGTCTTGTAATATCTCTTAAACACAGTATCCATAATAGCAATGATTTTTGATTTGTTAGCAGGAATGGGGGCATATTTATTTCCTTAGTCATTCCTTATGAACATCTAAAGCAATATATGTCAATGCATGTGTCTCACTAAGTTGAAGCTACTTATGAAAAGTTCAGATACCTTCACTTTATAGAACATTAGTTGTAAGGAGAAACACCTTTATATTTAACTTATCATAAGAACATTCTGAGAAAGTTATATCGCTATCGCTTGGAACTTTCTTAGAACATTTTGTTGTTTTCAAAGAGAAGAGCAACAAGTTTGGCTAATAAAAGAAAAAAAAAAGAACAATAAAAGAATTTTGGCACCCGCACCAATTGTACATGAAAAAAAACACATCTGTGATATCTTACTCGTTCAGGTCCTGGTTGCATCTCGTGTTTTGTTTGGCTTGCGATTTTTTTTTCTAAAAAACAATCTTTCATGGCCGAAGCACGAAGCAGAATGAGCAATAAACTTTTGGTTTTTTCTCTCTTTGTTTTGTTCTTGGCACAACACAAAAGGAGTTCTCGTTATGATTTCTTCACTTTGCTAGTTTGGGTTATTTAATTACACTACTTTTTTTTTTTAATTTCTTTGTTGATTGACTTGCCAAAATCCTAATGTTATAAACCCATTTCTAGTTAAATTCTAACTCTCTAACTCATGTTATTATTTTAATTATCTTCGTTCTTACTTATTCCTTATCTTATTAAGATATTAATTTTTTGTGAATATTGCCATGCCATATATAATGTTTTATTATGATGTTATAACTAATATAATTTTCAAAGTATTTAGATGATAATTAATATGTGTAATTATTTATACTTAATTTTTATGTTTATAAAATTATCATAAATAATTAATAAATTACATATAGTTTAAAATTTTACACAATCACAACATATGTGTACATTATCATAGTATTTTACTTTATATATATATATATATATATATATATATATATATAATTCAAATGAATTTATATTTTCTTTATTTTTCTCAGCACTTTAAATTTTTGCATAACAAATTTTTAAATTCATATTATTATGGTACATGTTTCACCTTTAAATTAAAATTTCAAGGGATTCCATGTAAGAGAGGCATAATGTAGATATGTCTATTCTACATACATTTTGTTATTTTGTTCTATTTGCAATCCAATTACTCAAACTCCTATTATTATATTATCATTCAATATTTATTTGTACATGGAGCAATCAACATATGAATTATTAAAGAGATGCATGTTCATCCTTTGATAAATAGACTCCCATGTAGTGGTTGAATTGTAGATACATGAAATTAATTCCAAGATCAGTGGCAAAATTTTGAAATTGGTCACATATATTTGGGATGAATTGGAGAGATTTGGCTTTAGTGAGGCTCATTAAAGAGAGTTATCTCTTTAATCTTTTTTAGTGGGCTTAAATGCCAGCCATGTGTCCTCTTGGACACCTCACTTCACTATTTGTTTTTGGCCTAAAGTAATTGTTATACTTCACTTACAAAATTATATCATTTTCACTTTACCACTAAATGTTCCTTCATATATTTCATTTGGAAAATTTTAGCTCTTGTTCTCTTTTAATAAATCATTTATTTTTTCACTCTCACGTCTTCTATTTGTCTGTATTATACCATTGCAAATATATATGTTTTTCCTAATGATATATGTTGTTGCATGCTTTTGATACATTGTGATACATTATTTTAAACTATGATATCTCAACATGTCTTTTAAAGCATTTCTTACCTGAGTTGCTATATAGGCATTTCTTGCTTCAGATATTCTGGAGTTTTATTTTACTCATCTGCCACACGGCATCTGGGTCCATTAAGATTACCCATTTTTCCTCTCACGCACTTTTAAATTATTCTGAGTATTGCTAACACACAATACTATGCCACTCTAATTACTTAAACAACCCAACATCTACAGACTGCTATGAGTATCTAATTACAGCAATTTTTACTAATGGACTGCTATGAACTTTTCATGGTTGCAACCAAATGCCCTCCACTTTCAGGTGAACTCAAGGAAAAGACATAGTCGAAGTGAGTCTTGGGAAAACTTTGAAAGCGCCTAACTCATGCTGTAATCAGCACAACTGAGAAGAATCTTGCACTTTATTTAGGGTTGCCTCCTGTACTCTACTGATAGAACCCAGAAAACTGTACATATAAACCTGTAAAGTGTAAAGTCATAGTCAGTTACTTTGTCCAAATTATCAGTTGGCAGTGTTTGGTGTTGTAAAGTAAAAGAAATCTTGGTCTGTAATTTCGATGCTTAAATAAAAACTGGTCCTGCCCTGCATAGTTAAAAGGACCACAATCACAGGTTGTTTGTATTTTCTTTGTTTTTTTGCCATAATTTTGGCAAGTGATAGGATAGCCACTGCAGACGGCAACGGATGCAAATATTCTTGCACACATTTCGTTGACAAAAAATGGGTGCTTTTCTTCTTATGTAAATTGAAAAATGAATCTTCCAGGGACCAGAAAATTCAGACCCTATTGATGTTGTACTTGTCTTTGTTACGTCCAATAAAATCTTGGATTTATGTACCAGAAGTTTGAATTGTAAAAATAAGCAAACTTTATCCTAGCTTAATTACAAGAATTGGTAGTAGGTAGACATTTCCAGGGAAAATTATAAGATGCATCCAATGTACGCATAACAAATGCATCTGGACCACCAATTCTGGGTTATCCATGTGGCTCAACATAGTTAACGGTCAGGATGCATCATCGTTTGCGTGGACCCACCAAAGTTAACAGCCATGATATATCTAAGAAGACTTCCATCACCAGAGTTAGGCAGTCTATAAGTTGGATCGGAATAGTATTATATATTGTTGGTTGGCATTCTTGTTAATATTTGTCCCCATTAAGCATCCTTATTTTCTTCGGCAGTTAATAAGGAATATAAACAAAAGTAGTAATCATTGCTTACCATTCAAAATTCAAACAATGATGCCAATCAAACGGATAATTTGACTTTGCCCTCCAGTTTCCTATTACATGTATGAACTGTGGTCATTCCTCTGTCACAAGATAAACCCAGTCTTGAATTTCCGGGCACTCATTGCCACGTGCACCGACGGCCAAAGTCGTAGTCTTTGCCTTTCGAGTTGTCTTCTCCTCTGCATTTGCCACTTGCCGACACTAAAGTCAAGTAGTGAGTTATCTGTAAGAATTCCAATATTGTTTAGGCTTCTAGATCTTATGCTGTCACCTCTTGCGCAAATCTTCCAACCAATCCATTTAATTATAAAATAATTTACGTTCCATATTCAAATTAGAATGAATAATTTTGTACAATTCTCAGTGCATTACATTGAACAATTAGAAATTATTATATAATTAATTATTTTATATATATTATTCCTCTAACGATTGGTGTAGTACATCTGAGAGTAATAAAATATCTTCAATTATGGAATTAACAATTTATAAAATTTATTTTTTCACTCCAAATAATATATAATTACTCATATAAATGTCACAAATATATAAAAATACTATTATTTTAATTTATGATATTCCTTTTTTCAAAATTTTACAGTCTTAAACATAATTTTAACACCAAGATACTTTTTTTTTTTTGGGAAGAAATACCGCTATACTAAAACTTGTAAATAATACTCTTCTAATTCATAAAAGGTAATATATATATATATATATATATATATATATATATATATATATATATATATATATTTGTGTGAGGCAGTCCATAATCTCCCCATGAATGTGCCTAAAAGTGATCTTCTAACATAGTTTGGCGAGTGCTCACCCAAGAATTATTATGACGTCACAATTTAAGTGGAGAATTACGTGGTCGTAGCAAACAATCCTCCTCTTTTTGGTAGAAAGCATTAGTATATAGTTCATTGGTTGCGCAGGGGCGTAGCGTAAAGCAGACAAAGAGCATCCACATGATATCTGTCGTCCGTTAACTAACGGCAACAACTTTAGCGGCCCGGGGGAATGAGTCATGGCGGCAAATACTTAAGGACACAATCAAATTAACTCAAATTGAATTAAATCAGAAAAAATTTATCTATTATGATCACTGATTTGATTTTTTTTTTATTTACTCAATTTGATTTACTAATTCAATTTACATTTCAAAATATTTATCCAAGACAATGAAATTTAAGCTTATAAACTGTTGAGTTTAAATTCTGCTTGATTCTAAGGCTTAAAACTCAAAATTAGAGCTGGATTGTTTGGTTTAGTTGTTACGGTTAATAAATATAAAGTGTTTAGTGGTTTAATATTGAATATGCGATTATATTATAAAATGAAAAAAAAATATATTTTTTAATATTTTAATTAATTTCATATGAAACATTAATTTGTATAATGTAAATAATGATAAATATAAAGTTAATGCTAACAAAAAATTCAAATGTCAACTTTTATATTCAAATATTAAAAAAATTAGCTTTCAACATTTAATTATATTTTTAAATGCTAATTTTAAATTCAAATATTGATCAATGATATTTACCGAACATTTTTTTTCAATATTTGAATATTTAATCATTAAATACCAAGTCAAATGTAGTTTTCACTATATCAAATCAAAATTAGCAAAAAGAAAATGATTAAAATCAAATTTTAAATATTCAATTTCTTTATAAATATATTAATTTTTTTAAAATAGAATTATTGAAAATTCAACTAGACTCTTCAAAGTTAACAAATTACTTACACTCATTTACACTTTCGGATTCAACTACCAAACAGAAAAACAGTAAAAACGACGTAGTTTCTTACTGTCTTTTTTGTTCAATAAAAACGCCATTGAAAACGACATGCCTCTGGTTCTCGTTGCCTGAAAGCAACCGGTGCAGCAGCAGCGTTTCTCAGCTCCCGAATCTGTTAGCAAAGCATAAAATATTCCATTCCATCCGAGAGAGAGAAACAATACAGAACCAAACCAAACCTAAAAACAAATATTCTTTTAGAGAGAGAAACAAGGCATAAATTAAGCATCCAACACCAAATCAATCAAAATGAAAACAAATACCTTCGTAATCTGAAAGCAACTTTGTTTCATTCTCAGATTTATATGCATTTCTATATCTATATATCCTAAGCGCGATTTCCTTCTAAACAAGAACAGGTACTATAATGCGTCTGTAATGGCGCCATTGAAGAATGCTCAATTTTGTGATCTGAATTTGTTTATTCTTGTTGCTGTACCTGATTCGTAGCAGATCGGACGGGATCTGCGTAGTTATATTGTTTCTGCTTTTACTGTTTGATTATTGTCATACATATTTGAAACAGATTTTCTTTCCTTGTATTGATCCAGATTAATTTCCTTATACGCGACGTTAAGCCAGAATGCTAGGTAAAAATAAGATTTAAATTGAATTCAGTGTAGAATCGTTGCTATACGGAATGTCTTTTATGTCTGAGGGCGGAATTGGTTTGATGATTGCAGGGGAGGAGAATTATTATAATTATAAGGAGAAAGGTATGGATCTGGAGACATCTGAGGACGAGAAGCGAAGGACGAAGGTGAGATCGTTTAAGAAAAGAGCAATGAGTGCGTCTACGAGGATCACGCATAGTCTTAGGAAACGCGGGAAGCGGGTGGCGGATTGCCGGTTTGCCGCGATTTCGATTAATGATGTTCGGGACGCGGAGGAGGAAGCCGCGGTTAATAAGTTTCGCCTGGCATTGATTCGACAAGACCTGCTCCCGCCTCGGCACGACGATTATCATACTCTGTTAAGGTAATTCAGTGATTTGATGTGCTGCGAAAAAATTGTGTTTCTGTGATAGTGGAAGCGACATTTGTAATTTAATGAGGATGATTGTGTTATTATTAATATTAAATGCTTCTGGTGCATATGGATTTGTTGCACTTTGTACTCCCACATTGGCCTCCACTGAAATTGTGGATGGTGGATCACCCATTTATACAAGTGAAGGTGCATTGCAATGGGATTATCTAGTAATTTCTCTCTGGCGACCAATTTGGGACTGGAGGAATATGTTTTGCTACAGTGAGTAGTAATTCAATGTGTTGAAAATATTATGTATAGAATAGGTTTCAGAGGATGTGCTGGAATTGACAACAATGCAGTTCAGTAGTGTCAAAATTATCAATTAAGCTTGACATTGTGTGTGTGCTGGAATTGACAACAATGCAGTTCAGTAGTGTGAAAATGATCAATTAAGCTTGACATTGTGTGTGTGTGTGTGTCATTGAACAATTGAACATTACTAGTTATTCGTACTTTTTTGTTCTTTGAGAAACTATGCTTCTACCAAAATTAAGGAGAACTGGGCTGCTGTTTTTGCAGGTTTCTAAAAGCTCGAAAATTTGACCTTGATAAAACTATCTTGATGTGGTCGGAAATGCTCAACTGGAGGAAGGAGCATGGTGTAGATTCTATCATACAGGTAAAAATGTCATTTTTCTTACTTTTGCTTTGACAGATAACTTTTTGTTGATAATTGTGTGATGCATGAGACAATATCTCAGCTGAGATGGAGTTGGTGTTACACAAATGGTGGTCGCATTCTTCGTTGAATATAACCAAATGGTCGTTGGTTGCTGCTGATAGTTTTTAGATACCCTACCTTTCATTTCAGTAGATATAATTTTATTCTATACCTTTCTAATTTATGGTGTGATGTGCTTTTGCTTTCTTAGGATTTCGTTTATGATGAATATGATGAAGTTCAGCGATATTATCCTCATGGTTACCATGGTGTAGACAAAGAAGGTCAACCTGTTTACATTGAAAGACTTGGCAAAATTGATCCTAGCAAGCTAATGAGAGTAACCACAGTAGATCGGTTTTTAAAATATCATGTTCAGGGATTTGAGAAGACATTTGCTGAGAAGTTTCCTGCATGTTCTATTGCAGCCAAGAGGCACATAGATTCTACAATAACAATATTGGATGTGCATGGGCTGGTAACTTCAGAGTTTGCAATAGTATTTGTTGCAATTCCACATATGCAATGCATTACTATGGTGTTGTTCCTTGACATCTGACTGATTATGCAGAATTGGATGAGCTTTGGAAAGCTTGCACATGATTTAGTTATGCGTATGCAGAAAATTGATGGCGACAACTATCCTGAGGTGGTTTAATTACTAAAATGAAATTAAATAGAAAAGCTGTTTTAGTTACTGGTGTATTCAGTTGGTGATCACATCTGATACTTGCTCTCTCTTGACAGACATTGCATCAAATGTTTATCGTCAATGCTGGTAGTGGATTCAAACTTATATGGAATACTGCAAAAAGCTTTCTTGACCCAAGAACTACTGCAAAGATAAATGTACAAGGACTTCAGTACTTCTTTTCTTTTTCTATCTGAAGTTATATGAATGAACTAATACAATCATTTTGATCTGTTTCCACAGGTTTTAGGTAATAAATTTCAAAATAAGTTGCTGGAAATTATAGACTCAAGGTGCAATTCTTTTTTTCATTGATGCGATATGAAATATTTAATTAGAGTCAAAAAAAATTTCTAACTCATGCTGCAAACTTGTTTTGGCATTTGTTGCAAAGCAGCCAATTGCCAGAATTTCTTGGTGGATCCTGTTCATGCCCAAATAAAGGAGGTTGTCTTAGATCTGACAAGGGGCCCTGGAATGATCCAGAAATAATGAAAGTATGATCCTTGTTAGCATTGAGCAAAATTTCAAAATATTCAGTTGGCAGCACTGATCATTAGTAAATATTGATGTTTGAAGATTGCAAACTTCTAATTTTGCAGAAATTTATCATACATTGGCATGTCTAGGAACTCAAGTCATTGACTTTCCTTGCAGCTAGTACATGCTGGAGAAGCAATGTATTTAAGGAAAATGAAGAGTTTCTCTGATGATGATGATGATATGGAAATTAAGTTTTTTGCCTTCAAGGTGGGTTGGAGAATAATTGAATATCATCTCTATGATTCTCTGCATATTTATGGGGTAAATTGTGCTTCCTTTTGCAGGTTTCCAGAAGTGAAATATCTTCCGCTGATTCAGGCTTGGATACGAAGCCAAATACCTCTGGCTTCATTCAACAAATGTCAATTTCAGAGAAAGTACGTATCTAAAGTTGGGTTTTCAGGTTTCTGAATTCTCTTTTGATGCTAATGCTAATGAATTGTTTTGTATTATCTTTAATTAAATATCATCCATTGTTGTGATCCCCTGAACTATGTAAGTCATTAACAAACTTGAAAATATTTTGTTAGGAAATAATTCTCTTAAAATCATTAAGCAAAATACGGTTATAATTGAACCTTAAAAATTTTTTTAGTGTCCAATGGAATTTTCTCGAATGTTAACTGTACAATATTCTTCTTTTTTCTTTTTTTTTTTTCCCTCCTTCAGTTTCTACAAACTACATATATTCCAAGCACTAAAGTTTGATGAATGAAACTTAAGAAAAGCATTTTTCTCTTACTTCAAAAATATATTGAAGTTGTTTGCTAGCAAAATGATGAAATCAAAGAAAAATATATGTCAAAGAATGTAGGACAAAGCTGAGGAGAATTAACTTAAACTTGTTTAAACATCAATTCCAGAATGGACAATGATCTACGGTCATGTTCAATGAGACAATTTATTGCAATACAGCTTTTGAGTTCCTCGATGGGCAAAAGTTTAATCTCTTATTCATGTCAATACCAGTGTTACGAAAGGTGCAAAGTTATTCATATCAAGTACTTTGCATAAACTATTCACGTGAAAGTCTAGATTTTGAAATAATCTGGCAATTTGAAGGAAATCGAAAGGGTTTTGTTGTTTTTCTATTCAAATTTGTGAAACTATTACAGATTTTTTAAGGACTTTAAAACTTGAGAGACCAAAATCTTGATGTGGTGGTTATTAGAGAATCCACAACTAGGCAGTAATGCCATTCATGTGGTGATTGCAGGTTCTTATCATTTAATTTTCATTTGGGTTGAATGGAAATCTATTCTGCTTTCTGTCTGAATTTATTTTAAAAAAATGGTTTAATTTACAGTTAAATGGTGTGACATGCTACACCTTTAGATGTGTAAATGTGCTGAGGAAAATCACTTTAACTAATAACTTTAATGCTTGCTGTGCTTTTTATTATTCTAGGGAAGGATGGGTAATCCTGCTTCTTTCTGCAGCCGGGATGGACACATTCCTGCAAGGGTTGAAGATTCTAGTTCAACTAGTAAGTGGTCTGACACTTTTCCTTTTAATTAAAACTTGCCTAAAAAATTTGCTGGTTCACATCAAATGATGAATTGATGACACACTGATTTGCAGTTCCACTTTTTCTTTTCTATAGTCATGCTTGCAATGTGATGGGGATTCGATGTATTATAGGTCGCTGTGCCTCAGACCTGGTTTACAGCTGTGTCAAGTTGTGATAATTGTTTGGCATGGACATGTGTAGGGCAACCTGAGCCCTGTCAACCAAGCTTTAGTTGGATATTTAAGCAATTGGTTTTGTTCTTTTCTTAATTTATACTTGGTTATGCTCAAACTTCTAAGCTTATTGAATTTTTCGGACGGCTTTGTGATGTAAAAATTTCCCTTCTACTTGAGGAAAAGAAATATGGAATTACTCACCTAGTCTATAACTGCACTTGATGCCTGTTCAGCACAAAATAAGTATCAAATGGTATCTAGGAGAAGCATAGGGCCAATAATGGTTAAATAGCTAAATAACACTATATGTTTAATTGGTTGTGATATAGAACAGGGAGACTTTGAGTGTTACATACTTTGTTTCTTATTTTTAAACTAATAGAAGTTGCTGATTGTTACTTGTGTAAGAGTTATTGAATGTTTTTTAATATCTGGTATGTTGAACTGTAACAGACACTGATTGTATTTGATTAATTTGTCCAAGTTGTTTTCCCATTATCGCATGGAAGGATTTCATCTGTATTTATTCTAGTCCTTTCTCAGTGGAAAGTTAATCCTTTGCTTCTATTATAAATATTCCTTCTGCAAGCAAGCATTCAGACATTCATGATCTGATACTTTGGTCCACGCATTATCTGATACTTCTAACAGATGATTTGACTAATGATGTGAGCACAAGAATGCTACAGAAGAAGTTCATTCCCCATATAAAAAGTTTTGCAGTTGACTTCATGCTCAAATTGTTAGCATGGATATTGCTTCTCCTCCCAGGCATGAAGAGACTTTTTGCAGCCCAACATGCAGATGGACAGTTACCTAATCAGCACAATCCACCATTGGCAGATTCAAGTTCTCAAGAACAATGCATTTCACGGGAAATAAAACAGGAGTCGCTCCATCCATGCTGGCAGAGGCTGCAAAATTTAGAAACAATGGTAAATGAGCTGGTTAATAAGCCTACCAAAATCCCTTCTGAGAAGGAGGACATGCTTCTTGAATCATTGAGTCGGATTAAATCTATAGAACATGATCTACAGAAGACAAAGAAAGTGAGATATCTTTTTTCCCTCAAGTTGTTCTGAAATGGATATTGCTTTTTTATTTTCTATATTATTCATTATTGGCATTAAAACTAGGTTTTTATCTTGTAGGTTTTGCTTGCAACTGCATCAAAACAGGTGGAGCTTGCTGAGTCACTGGAAAATCTTAAAGATAGCACCTTAGCTGTAAGTTCATAAAATTAATTAAAATATTTCTGTTTGTTCAATATAAGCTTTGTTTAGAATTCAATTCTGGTATCTTACTCTAATTGCTCTAGCTATCTTCACTGCCATCAGTCCATTGGGAGCTGGTGACACATAATGCAACTAGTGAATAGAATGAAGTGTTGTTACTTCGTTACTGAAAGTCCTTAACGACATTTACAGAGAAGCAAGTGTTGGTAGATTTTTTTGGGTGTGCTGCAGCTGAGTATTAATAACAGTGGGGAAATAAGCATTTACTATGAAAATTGAAGCCTGAACATAATTGTAGAAAAGTCATATGAGCATCAATTCTTAAATTGTCCCCCCCAAAAAAATCTGTGCTGCTTATGCGTTGTAAAAATTGAGCTTTGGCTTCTGCTTTTCAGCAATTACAAACAAAAATGTGTATAATGTCCTATTGAACGCCTTAGACAGAAATAAGGGAATTAAACGGAAACAGAAAATAAGAACTAAGAACACATTATCGTGTCAGCATGTATATCTGCTTGCTTCATCATCCTCATATCATACTGGATGAATTTGCAGGATTTCATGTCATAGGTTTCCTAGATTATCCACAGACAATATTTTAATTTATGAAATTACTGGTAATTGCATTTTATTTAAAATGCAATTCTATGCTTTTGGCATAGTGTAATGGTGACCCTGCACATATTTAATTCTTATGAATTATGCCTGTACAAGCATTTGGATATCTTTTGCTTTCAGTGATATGGAATACATTCTGTATCTTTTTGTTTAACAGTGAAGATGCTTATTCTGATTGTTCAAGATTGTCAATTGCAGAGTATGAGCTCTTGCTGGCCAAGAAACTGCAAATATTTTCCCCCAGAAAGATGAGATGCATTTCTTTGGAAAACAAGTTTGTTGATGTTGCATACAATACCCTATGATTATCAAGGTTTCAGTCATTACCAGATACGAATTAACTCAGCAGATTCAAGGGATTAGTATTCTAGGTATCACTTTCAGTTGATGTAGGCTCTTTCATTATACCCTTTGCATTGTGAGAAGCATAAACTCATATCTTTTATTTCCCAGGTCCTTAGAATGCAGAGGAAAAGAACGCCTCACTCTTCCAGTGACCATGGATTTGGAGAGATTTCAGATAATCATGGCTCAAGCATGACATATGTACCATTACTAGTGTTTCTGTACATAGCATGAAATTTTTGTTTTTATTTTCTTGGACTGATAAAATGTGTACTACGTTTATATCCTCAAACCAAATGCTCATTTTAAAAGAGAGGTTTACTGGAAGGAAAAAAAAATGGAAATGAGCTACTTTAGTGCACGATTCATTGTTTCAACATTAATTTGTGCAAGAGGAAACATTGACATCCATAACTTTTGTCATTTGTCAATATTAGATTTCTTGTAATTAGAACATAATGTAAAAGTTTTAATATTTTGACTTGACGCAAATACATTGGGAATCAGACATGGTTAATTGTTCATGATTTAGAGGGTTATGCTATGTCAAAATAATCCGTCACCGTGGCTTCTTTCTATCCTTGTTCTTTCATGGAGAAGAGAAGGCGTACAGGTTTTTGCTCTCTGATGTTGCAAAAGCCTAGGATATTAATGTTATTGTAACATTCCGATTAAAATGAGCACTGTTATTTGTCACATCGTTTTCTCCACCAATTTGATATCGAAAAGGCTTAAATGTCTCCTTAAAAAAAATAAAAAAAGAAAAGAGCTCGATGCAAAAAAGTTATAATCTTGAAAGTCAGGAATTCTAGCCCAATAATAAGATAGGAAATTATCCACTCTCAGTTCCACAAAAATAAGCAACAATTTTAGCTGTTCTTATATAAGAAAAAGAGGTTATAACAGGAGTGGCAAATTCACACATAGGCATAGATTACACAATTGTTATAACCACATGTTGGTATCATACTGATATCCAAGAAATAATTTAGGTGAATGAATTCTGTAAAGAATCAAACTATCATATACCTCATGAAATATTTGATTTTTATTCAGTTTTAATTCAAATGTCATAGCGTGCTTGGCTTGAAGAGTCCATCTAAATTTTCATAGAGATGAAGTTTCATTGAGCTAATCAAAGTTTAAGTTTTTCAACTATCACTGTAAGTTCAATTTTGAGTAATATACTGATGACTCAATTTTACATCAACTCATCCATGGAAAACTTAGCTGAATTCTAAAAAGGTGAAAACCTATTGAGTTGGGCATATATTTGTTTTCTGGGTTTGAATCCGTTTAACCTACGAGCCCAAGGCCCAAGCTTAGCTGGCAAACTTCCCACTTAATACCCACCACACCACCACCACCACTGCCACCACGTCCTCCGCCGCCACCACCACAACTGCAAAACAATAAAACCATACTTACCAAACCGTAACCTCTCATTTCTTTCCAAAATAGCCACACCATCCCCATCTCCCTCCCCACCACCGCCGCCAGAACCACCATCACACTCACCACCAGGGCCTTCCTCAAACCTCAAACCTGCCCCCACCAAGAAACCCCAACCGGTCCCGTGGACCCACCAAGAAACAGTCCACCGTATCCGGGCCTACCAAGAAAAATGGTACTCTGTTAAACGCGGACAGCTCAAAGCCAGCCAGTGGGAAGAGATGGCGGTAACGGTCGCCGCCTGCTGCGGGTACGACTAAACGACCCCTCTAAAACCGTCACCCAATGCCGCCACAAGATGGAGAAGCTCCGGAAACGGTTCCGCCACGAGAGGCGGCGTTTTTCCGCCACCGGCTTGTGTTCTTGGCCATATTTTGATCTCATGGAATCGTTGGAGCGCAGGCCCATGCCTATCTCTGCACGACCGTTCAGTCTAATACCATATAATGACGAGGAAGAGCAGGAAGTGGAAGAGGATGAAGAGGAGGATGATGAAAAAGAAGAAGAAGAAGAGAAAGATTATGGGTATAGGGGTAGGTCGCGGAGTATTAATTATATACTGCGAAAACCCACTATTGTTAATCGATTTGCAGGGAGCGATTCTGGGTTTTTACGGGAGGCGATGAAGAAGAGGAAGAGGGAGGAAATAATGGTGGAGGAGGAGGAGGCGGTGCAGGAAGAAAAGGAGAGGAGTAAAGGAGTGGAATTGGGATTGGCGGAGGAAATAAGAGCATTTACTGAGAGGATGGTGGCGATGGCGAGGCAGAAGATGGAAATGATGAAGGAGAAGGAGAAATCGAGGATGGAGATGGAGAATAAGCGGATAGAAATGATTTTAGATTCGCAGAGGAAAATTGTTGGTATGATTTCAACAGCTTTTGGTTTGAGGGAGGAGTTGAAGATGGAGCAAGAATTTTGAAAGGTTCAATGCTCTTCCTTCTCTGAGTTCTTTGTTTTTAGCTGTAATAGCTTTGCATTATGTTTAGAAATGAATATTTTTTGTAGTCAGAATTTGGTTTACTGATTGCTTGGTTGGATCACAAGATGCAAATGCTTGGGTTTTGATCCTCAGTGTTGATGATTAAGGAAATCCTAAATCTCTATCGTGGGATATATTTTATTCCATAAAAAATGCAAAGTAGATATTTGAGTCGGTTATGATCGGTTAAATATGTTTCCTTTGCTTTTAGTTGTAAAGAAATTGCATGTGAAATTGAACAAGTAGCAGCCATAGGGAATTGCTGTAACATAGGGAAATCAATTCAGGGG
>CATIWR010403545.1:0-26910 GCA_949677035.1 Omphalea diandra
AGAAGCAGAGTACATGGCAATCACAGAAGCTGTAAAGGAAGCAATTTGGCTTCAAGGGTTGCTTGGTGAACTGGGAATTGAGCAGAAGTACGTTAAAGTACATTGTGATAGTCAGAGTGCTATCCAGTTAGCAAAGAATAAAGTTTATCATGCACAAACGAAACACATCGATGTTCGATATCACTTTGTGAGAGAGATTTTAGAAGAATGTGGAGTTAGAATCCAGAAAATTCATACCACTGAGAATCCTACTGATATGATGACAAAAATTGTCACTGCGATCAAGTTCCAACTTTGTTTGGACTTGATCAATATTGCTAAAGTTTGATGTTGAATTTGAAGACACTATCAAAAATTGTTCGAGGAGAGATCAAAGATGTTGAAATTCGCCAAGGTGGAGATTTGTTGAATTATGGTGGCTCATTTGATATTCCACATCGGAGAAATAACAAAGGGAAGAGAGTTATTTTTGTTATAAATAGAGTCATATCCCACATCGGAAATAGACTAAAAGGGTGGGATGTTGTTTTATTATAAATAAAGCCTTAATTCCTTTAGTTTAATAATCCCAAAAATTGTCTACTCATCTCTTAGGCAATTTTCAATATTTCTTCATCTTTTGTAATATTTCACTTTGTAGTCCTTTTCTTAGTGAAATATAATTTTGATAGTGTCCGAGGAAGTAGGCATAATTGGTCGAACCTCATTAAGTTCTGGTGTTCTTATTTTGTCTTTATTTTCAATAGCTATTTTGTAGGGTATAGTTGTAGTGATATATTGTGTTGTTAAATTACTATTAGGGTGATTCTGTCTAAGGAGATTGAGTTTTAAGTGAGACCACTTGTGACCCCTCCAATCTTTCCTGGGAATCAACTATAGTGTGATTTTACAGTACAATCTTTCACCCTCTATTCATCTATAAATTGATTAGGTGAATTTAATGGGTGAAATATTACCCTTATTCCACAACAACAACCAGAAATCTTCAACAGGTTTTACATGGATTAACATGGGTCCTAAGTCAAGCAAAGCGGCCATAGAGATCTGCATTCGCTCTATCTGCTTCAGTTCCTACATCACAAACCCAATATAAAAAAAAGAACAGCTCATTCGTGACAAGGCTATGGAGATGCTATGGAGAACTAGCGGCCGCCGACACCTCTTCCCCTTACAAACCCAAAATCTTCACCGTCGCTGCCACCCCAAAAAAACCCAAACACAGTTTCGGCTACCTGGACATTGGACAGCTGGAAATCAAAATGGACCCACCAGCAACTCGAATACCCAGACCTAGAAGAGCTGGAATCGGTACTGCAATCGTTGACCAGCTTCCTGCTAACTGTGTTTGCAGGGGAGGCGAGAAAGCTGTAGGAGAGGCTGGCTAGAACGCGTTTTTGCTGATAGGTGGAGATTGCGCAGAGAGTTTTAAAGAGTTTAATGCTGATAATTTTCAGGTTTGCTTCAGAAGGGTGTTGTTCTTACTTTTGGTGCTCAAGTGACATAGATCTTCTTTCTATTTTGTTTTGCCACAATTGATTAAGTGCTTGTAATCATTTTTCAATTTTAGGGCTTTGGACACGAATTTCTAAGATAAAGATGGAAGAAAGTCTGGCTTTTTTGCGGCAAAGATAGTTCCAAAAATAGCAATGGCATGTGGATGTAAATTAGATAAAAATTTCTAGCTTTTTTGTCATTTTAACATAAAATTTTCTTAAACTTAAAATTTTCATCCATAATTAAATTAATTTTTATAAAATATATAAATTAATTAAACATAAATATAATATCTTCATTTAAATCAATAATATTAAATTTAATTAATTAAACAATAAATCTTCATAATTAATTACTTCATATTGCATAAAGTATTTATAAATAATTTTAATTTCTCAAATTGATAAAAATTGTTCTCACATAAATAACTTAATTCTCATAATTAAATATTTTAAACTAAATCAATTCACATAATCTTCTTAATTAAATCAATTTAATCAATAACTTAAATAATGTAATATCATGAACATCATTAAATTAAATATTTTATATATTTACTTAACATAATAAATTCACATAATATAATTAATATTGTTGGCCTTTGAGCACCAAAAAGAGATTGAATTGGTGAGAAATTTAAAATTTAGAGGGAATTATTTGATGAGATGAAAATAAAAGATGTGGGAGAAGAGTTAAAGACACAATATTTTATAGTGGTTCATGTGTTAACGAATCTTATATCCACTCTCGAATTCTTCTAATTAGGTATTCTACTATCACTGAATGATGTTTTTAAACTCACACCAAACTTTTACACTATGTGTTTTATAGCTTATACACAACCTTACGATTTGTATTTTAAGGCTCGCACACGACCTGTTAAGTGTTTTCTTACGGTCTCACACTTAATCTATTCAAGAGTTTTATAACTAGACTAACTCTCATATTCAAAAATACTGGTGTTTAATATTCACACACAATAATAACAACTCACATACAAAAATTGAATGTACAAAAGTTAAGAAACAAAATTGTAAGAGTTTGGTTATAATTAATGTTATTCTCTTGCATTCAAGTCTATTTGGTAGAGTATTTATAGGCAACAATCACCAAAAAGACGTTACAAACAAAATAATTTCTAAATCTTCAACTTATGTTGGACAAATCTTACATTAAATGTTTGTCAGACTAATTTCACAGTTGTGACTGGTGAGTCGTGCCGCGATTTCTCTTTTTGCACTAAAATTATTAAAATCGCAATAAAGAATCTCATTTGTATATAATTGTTAGTCCATGTGGCACACCCCCATTGGTCTTTCAATAAAAAGAGTCGTTATGTTCTTTGAGCCTAACAAAAGTAACGATCGCGATTTATTTTCTTTTAGGGCGCAATGGACAATGTTAATCCTTTTGTTTGAGAAGGAGATGTTGCTCCATCAAGTTGCAGTGTTAACCAATATTTTATCCTCACAAATTTTGATATACTAATGACTTTTTAGGACACTTAACATGTTATGTTTAAGGACTTGATTCTCTCTAGGCAAGTGTAAAAGTCATGGTCACGAAGATGGATGTGACTTCCGTAGTGAATTCTTCTGTTTCATCTGGTTGAGAACTTGATTCCCTCTAGGCAAGTGTAAAGTCTCAGTCGTGAAGATGGACACGACTTTTACCGTGAATTCTTCTGTTTCATCTTCATCACTTTATTGGCAAAATCGTGGTTGCAATTTTCTTCATGAAATCATCTAACCAAACTTTATCCATTCTTCTTGCACGATAACAGTCACAAATGTGAAGTTCACCAATTTGAATTAGGATGCCTTTTACAATACTTGAGACTTAGACTCTCATTCAACTTTCAATGCAAACATATCTAAAAATTTGCAAAATCATCACTTAAAATTGATGTTGGAACATATCAATCTACATTGTCGTGATCAAAATAGCGTTTTGACTTAGGTTTGATGAATCTAGTCCAACAATTTTCCCCTTTTTGATTTTGACAACTTAGATTGATTTTGCCAACTTAGATTGATTTTGCAAGGAGTAAATAATGCATAAGTGTGAAGTTGTTGAATGCATTTAAACTAATTGAAATTGGTCCCCTCAAATCGTCCTCCCCCTTAATTATAGCATGCAAGTTCACTTTCCCCCTTGTCAAGATCAAAACGAGAGGACAATGCAATTATATGCAAATAAAGAATATTAAGAACAACCATAAAGGGAACAAAAATTTGAACTTTTATTAATATTAAATAAATACAAAATAAAGTTAAACATAGAATTCAAAAAACTTATTGGATCACATGCTTAGGCCAAAGACAAAAAGAACATAAATAGAAAAAAGAATTACAAGCCTAAGTAAGCAAAGTTAAAGGGTTAGAGAGATGTCATCATCATCATTATCTCCAATTTCTTCACCTCCTCTTCCTTGTGCCTCATCTCATTTTTCTTTTTCTTGATTCTCTTCTTATGGTGGGTTATCTTCCCATTCCTCAAAATTAGGAAGATGACAAGGTGTGCCTTCTCTTGAAGATCCATCGAGTCACTATGAAGGTGAGAAATAAGAAAAACTCCTTTTAAACATCCTCATCACCTTGTCCAGCTTCTTGTTGATTGAAGAGAAAGAGAGAGAGAGATGAAAGAAGATTTTGTTTTGGCTTTGGGCTTAAGAGATGGAATGGGCCGGGCACTTTCTTTTATCACAAGCCTCTTCCTTTTTGAAGCATGAGTAGTTTTTTGCTTCTTTGCCTCAAGAGACCTTAAGGTATACACATAGGTATTAGGATGGATTGTCTTGGCATTAATCAAATAAGGCAAGTCAAGGAAGTTTTGGGAGGATAAATATTTTTTGGTAAGAAATTTCTCATTTTCCTTATTTAGGGCTCCTATAAACCTGTATATGGTTGTGACATGAAAAGGGAGGAGAAATTGGCTTTTAGCCTTTGTACTCATATGAATCAATTGATTCACAAGGTGTTTGTCTGTTTGAATTGGCTTATTTTTAGTAAGGCAGAAGAGAAATGCTAGGTCTTTTTGAGAAACTTTTTCATTCCCTTCACCCTTAGCATTGATAGAGAAGGTTATGATTCAGTGAAGAAACCAATTGGTAAAGGTCTTGATATACTTGGCCAGAGAAGTTTTAAGGTCATTTTTAGTTTCAATGAAATCTTTAACCAAAATTTAGAATATATTATATCAAAAAAAGAAAAGTTAGGCAAAGGTTATGAAATAACGGGTCCCCAAAAGCCCTAAATACTAACCCATATACACTTGCTTTTGATCAACCCTTTTGCTTAAAGTGATAGTGCACATGAACTCTGTGACAATCTTTTCATACCTTAGTTCATCCTAGAATATGAATTCATTCTAGTCTAGGTTAGAGAGAAAGACATGAATCTTTTTTTTTATTCCAAGAGATTAAATGAGAAAGGTGGAAGGGATTTTGTTGGTTTAGATGATTTTATTAGAATTGGATTTGAACCTCTATTTTTCTTCCTTAGTTATCCCTTTCATAAGGTGAAGGGGAGGAGGGCCTTAAGGTTGGGTAATGTCTTTCCCCTTTTCTACTCTAATTAGTTTTTTGGGTACTATGAAGGATTGAAGTTGAGAGAGTTTTGGAAGGATTGAGAAAGGAGATGATGATAGATGAAAAGAAAAGGTAAAAATGGAATAGAGGAGTGTTAAGATGACTTAAATAGGCAAAAAAATGATAAAAAATGATAAGAAAATAGTAAGAATTACATTAAATGAGGATCAAACACTGATTGACAATCAAATTAATCAATGCACGAAAGTTACTAGAATTCTCAATTGCTATTAGTTGGTTGTGACTGCTAATTATGAATTATATGAGTAATGGATAAGATTTCCTTAGAAATCAAAATAGTCAACGGTCAATAAATTTGATTTTTGAAAAAATTCGCAACGGCGATCTAAAATCGCAATAGCGAATTATGAGAAGACAATAAATTTGAGGAGTACTTGTAAATAGCGACCTCGAATGGATAGTAGCGACCACAAATTACAAGGAAAATCAAAAAACAATGAGAAATAAGAATTGGCCTTTCTAGATGTGATCACTTTAATGTAATGATGATTAATTCAAGCAAATTAGCTTAGAAAAACGCAATTGCATAATGAATTAACACATCCAAAGCATTCAACATACATAACTATCAAACATATCGTTCAGTGAATCAAAATTGACATACACAATAAAGAATATGAAGTGAGATCAATTTTCACCATATAGAACTTCCATCAAGCATCCCTAGTTCCCTCTTGATGAAGTTTTAAGTAGTTTAGTGAAAATGTCCATAATTTGATGATTGGTGTCAATAAATTTTAACACCACATTACCATTTTGGATATGATCTCCAAGCAAATGATGTCTAATGTCAATGTGTTTGCTTTTTAAATATTGGATGTGATTCTTTGAAAGGTTTATTGCACTTGTATTGTCACATTTGAT
Organism: Omphalea diandra; assembly: GCA_949677035.1. Classification (NCBI taxonomy): domain Eukaryota; kingdom Viridiplantae; phylum Streptophyta; class Magnoliopsida; order Malpighiales; family Euphorbiaceae; genus Omphalea; species Omphalea diandra. The sequence continues at coordinate 5,969 of CATIWR010403545.1, forward strand.
GGGAATGTGATCAACATTTTTTTCCATAATCCTTGAGTTGTTGTTTCATCTAAAGAAATTAGGTGCAATAACAACCTATTGCCTCATATTTAGCTTCGACGGTGGATAAGACAACTTAAACTTGCTTTTTGTTAAACCGATAAACTAAACAATCACTTATAAATTTACAAGTTCTAGAAGTGCTCTTTCGATCTAATAAACTACCGACACAATTCGCATCCGACATCTAAGAAGATTAAAAGATGAATTCCTAGGATACCACAATCTTAAATGTAATGTGTCATGTAAATATTTAAGAATCCTTTTGACAACATTTAAATGTGATTCCTTAGGGTAAGATTGGAACCTAGTACACATGCAAAAACTAAACATTATGTTAGGTCTAGATGCAATAAGGTAGAGGAGAGAGCCAATTATACCTTTATACCTCTTTTCATCAATTGGCTCACTCGATTCACCTTTGTCAGGCTTGATAATTACAATCATTGGTGTCTTTGCTACTTTGCATCCATCCATGCCAAACCTCTTAAGTAGGTCCTTTGTGTACTTGATTTTATTGATGAAGATGTCCTCTTTGGTTTGCTTGATTTGAAGACCAAGGAAAAACTTGAGCTTTCCAATCATGTTCATCTCAAATTTCCTAGTCATACACTTAGTAAAATTTTCACAAAAAGATTCATTAGTAACACTAAATATAATATCATCAACATATATTTGTACAATGAGTGTATATTGGTTATGCTTTTTGATAAATAAAGTTATATCAACCTTACATTTTTCAAAATCATTTTGTAAAAAAAATGAACTAAGTCTTTCATACCAAGCTCTCAGAGCTTGTTTCAAACCATACAAGGCTTTAGTTAGTTTGAAAACATGATTTGGAAAAGCATGAAATTCAAAACCAGAAGGTTGCTCAACATAAACTTCCTCCTCAATGAGACCATTCAAAAATGCATTCTTCACATCCATTTGAAAGAGTTTAAAATTCATATGACATGCAAATAAAAGAATCCTAATGGCCTCTAATCTTACTACGAGGGCAAAAGTTTCATCATAATCCATGTTTTCCTTTTGGTTGTAACCCTTTGGAACCAATCTAGTTTTGTTCCTAGTAATAAAATCTTGCTCATCTAACTTATTCGTAAACACTCATTTGCATCCCACAACAGAGTGTTATTATTCCTAAATACCCATTTGCATCTCACAACAAAGTGTTCTTATTCCTAAACACCCATTTGCATCCTACAACATAGTGTTTCTTAGGCCTAGGAACAAGTTTCCAAACTCGGTTTCTCTCAAATTGGTTGAGTTCGTTTTACATAGCAATCACCTAACTCTCATCATCAAGAGCCTTATCAATAGATTCTAGCTCAAATTGAGAAACAAGTGCAAGATTATTATCTAAAGTATGAAGTCAAGATCTAGTGCTACCCTTGGATGTCTCACCAATGATAAGATCCTTTGGGTGATGTTTAGAGAATCTCTAATCTTGAAAAGTTCTTGAGCTGGGTTTTCTACTTGTGGCTGAAATTCCTCAACTTCTTGTGATGACTTGTTATCTTCAAGATCAATCACCATTTCTTTTAGAGTTGAATCAAGCTCCAACTTCTCAAAGTCAGTTGCAAGATTATCAACAAGACAACCTTTTCCAACATCAAGTTTATTAGATTCATCAAACACAATGTCCATTGACTTTTCAACAACCATAGATCTTTTGTTGAATACCATAGGCTTTACTAGAGGTGGAGTAGCCCAAAAAAATTCCTTCATTTATTTTTAATCAAATTTTCCAAGATTGTCCTTAGTATATTAAAAATGTAGCATTTGCACCAAAAAACTCAAAAGGTATGAAGGCTTAGGTTTTCTACCATTCCATAGCTTATAAGAAGTTTATTTAGAATGAGTCTTTTGAAAACACGATTAGCAATATAATGAGAAGTATTGATGGCTTCAGTCCAAAAGAAATAAGGTAAAGAATACTAATTGAGCATAACTTTAACCATCTCTACAAATATCCTATTTTTCCTCTCTACAACACTATTCTATTATGGTGTTCTAGGAGTAGAAAAATTGTGAGAAATCTCATTCTCTAAGCAATAAGTTTTAAAAGATTCATTTTGAAATTTCTTTCCATGGTCACTTCTAATGGAAGAAATGAAGTAATCTTTCATTTTGAACTTTTTTTGCAAAACTTTTGAAAGCATAAAAAATGTCATTCTTATGAGCAAGAAAGTAAACCCAAGTAAACCTAGAATAATCATCAACTAGGATAAATGCATAATGTTTTTCACTTATACTAGCATTCCTAATAGGTCTAATTAGGTCCATATGGATAAGTTGAAGAGGTCTAAAAGTACTTTCAACATTCTTTGCTTTGAAGGAAGTTTAATGTTGCTTTTTCATTTGGTAAGGTCCACGTGTATTGTCTTTAAAGAATTTTAGCTTGGAAAGACCTACTAACTTTCCTTTAGATAGACTTTGTAGGAGTTTCATGCTAGCATGACCAAGTCTTTTATGCCAAAGCCAAGCTTCATTGCTAAGAGACACAAGACACTTGAAGGATTGGTTAACCAAATTGTTTAAGTCAATTAAGTAGGTATTGCTTCTCCTTTCACCCTTAAAGACTACGTTTTTATCTACCAAAGTGGTAACCCGACATTCTCTAAGATCAAAGGTAGCTTTATTACCTTTGTCACATAATTAACTTATACTTAACAAATTATGTTGCAAACCTTCAACTAAAAGAACATTATCAATAAGTGAACAACCATTCTTATTAATTATTGTAATCCTAATAATCTTACCTTTGGCATTGTTCCTAAATGTGACTTTGCCACCTTCCTTTTCTTTTATGGCTATGAATAGCTTCTTGTTTCTTATCATATGCTTTGAGCACCCACTATCCACATGCCAATCATTATCTTAATTGGTGGTTGCCAAACATTCTAGTAAAACACAAATAAATTATCTTTGTTTAGGTACCCAAGCATACTTGGGTCCTTTGGGGTTAGGTCTTGAAAGGTCCTTTAATTTGAGGTGAGTCTTCCTAATATAGCATAAAATGTTTATGTGACCAAACTTCATACAATAATGACATTGGAGCTCAGACTTGTGAGTCTTTCTCCTATGCACAACCTTAGTATAAATAGGGGGCTTTCTCATACTATGGTGGTGAAAGTGTATGTATGTGCATGAATGATTGGGAGTAGAAGAAAATTTTTTGTGTGTGGGTGAACATGCTTCTTAGTGTACATGTATGCATAGTTGGCCTTTTTTTTTAAGCCTTGAGGTGTCTTTCCCTTACGCTTAGGCATAGGTGGCTTAGTGCTAGAAGCACTTTTCCTCATCATTACCTCAATACTTAAAGTTTAAGGTGTTGATGCTCTAATGAATGTTGTGAGAGAGGGTGTAAATGAAAAGGCTTCATTGAAGCCTAGACCATATCTTACTAGGAAAGGTATTTGAGATACAATTAGTGTATCTAAAGCTTCCTTCCTTGGTGGAACTTAAAGATAGAATTTCTAAGCTTAATTACTTCTCCTTTTAAGGAATCATTTTCCTTTCTTAAGGAGTTAAAAGAAGATGAAGACTTAGAAAAACTCTCTATAAATTTTTTGAATTCTTCATTAGAAGTCTTCAACTCACTTACAAGCTCATTTAAGGATTTAAATTCATCCTCTAATTTTGAGCATTTCTTCTTATTTCTTAAGGAGTTAAAAGAAGATGAAGACTTAGAAAGATTCTCTATAAATTTTTTGAATTCTTCATTAGAAGTCTTCAACTCACTTACAAGCTCATTTAAGGATTTAAATTCATCCTCTAATTTTTAGCATTTCTTCTTATAAGTTTTCATTTGTGATTTGTACTTATCATATCTCAAAGTAAGAGCTTCAAGAATCTCATTATCTACATTATCATATGCATCATAATTATCAATCGAGTGAGGAGAAGAACTTACCTTATTTGAAGAGTCCTCTTGTGCCATGAAGTAAAGATTGACTACTTCCTCATCTTCATCTTTCTCACTAGAGTTATCATTCATCATATCTTAAAGTAAGAGCTTCAAGAATCTCATTATCTACATTATCATATGCATCATAATTATCAATCGAGTGAGAAGAAGAACTTACCTTATTTGAAGAGTCCTCTTGTGCCATGAAGTAAAGATTGGCTACTTCCTCATCTTCATCTTTCTCACTAGAGTTATCATTCTAAGTGGCTTTAAAGCTTTTCTTCTTTTTCTTATCCCCTTTTTTCTTCTTCTTCTTCTTCTTCAGCTTGGGGCAATCATATTTGATGTGACCTTTCTTGCCATTCTCATAACATGCCACTACTTTTTTCTTTTCTTTGAGATGCCTTCTTGAAATTCCTCCTATCCTTCCTTCTCCTTATTAGCTTTTTGGTGCTTCTAGAAAGCATGACCAACTCTTCCTCCTCCTTTTCACTATCATCATTATCATTTGAGACAACTTCCACCTTTTTATCTTTGGTTGAGGATTTAAGGGCTAGAGTCTTTTTTTCTATATTATCATTTTTGTCCCTCTGTCTTTTCATCCTCTTCATTTTCTTATCCTTTTTTTAATGCTAGCTCATGAGTGAGAAGCTTGCTTATGAGAACATCTGTTGGTACCTTTTCAATTTTTGGATTGGACTCTTAAATACTATACACTTTGGCACCAAACTTTTCAAGAGGTAAGGATTTAAGTATTTTGGTGTTTACCTCATGATTAATGAGAATTTTACAAAATTTCTTCATGTTTGTGACAATGGATAAGACTCTATTTGTCATTTTGGTGATGCTTTCGTTGTCTTTCATTATGAATTGCTCCCATTTTGTCACATACATTTCTAGCATGCTAGACTTCACCAATGTTGTGTCTTCATGATAATTCTCCAATGCCTTCCAAATTCCATGGATAGTGAGGCAATGTTGTACTATTTCAATCTCCTCTCTTAACATAGAGCTAAGAAGAATTGCCATTGCCTTTTGTTTTTTCCATTTGATCTTATGTGTGCTTCCACCCATTCCTCTCTTGGGATCAATTCTTCACTTCATCAACCTTCTTGGTAGGAGGCTTCTATTATTTTGCTACTATGTCATATAAATCCATCACATTGTTGTCCAAATATATTTTCATTTTATACTTTTAATGAATATAGTCAGATCCATCAAAGTAGGGCTTGAGATGGGTGTGGATTCATTCTTGTGTCATTAGTCTTTTCTAACACACTTAAGGTTTTGATTGAGACCTTGCTTTGATACCACTTATTGGCCCTTGAGCACTAAGAAAGTGGTTGAATTGGTGGAGAATTTAAAATTTGGAGGGAGGGATTTGATGAGATAGAAATAGAAGATGTAGAACAAGAGTTAAAAACAAAATTTTATGGTGATTTGGGTGTTACCCTACGTCCACTCCCTAATTCTTCTAATTGGATATTCTACTATCACTAATTGGTATTTTCAAGCTCACACCACACTTTTACACTATATTTTATGGCTCACACATAACCTTACAATTTGTGTAAAGGCTCATACTTAACCTATCCAATAGTTTTACAATTAGGCTAACTCTCAAACCCAAAAACAGTGATGTTTAATGCTCACAACCAACAATAATAACTCATATAAGAATTGAATGTACAAAGTTGAGAACATAAAATTGTAAGAGTTTGAATATAGTCAGTGCTATTCTCTTGTATTAAAGTCCACTTGGTGGATTATTTATAGGCAACAACAACTAAAGAGACGTTACAAACAAAACAATTTCTAAATCTCTAAGTTATGTTAGGTAGATCTTGTATTAAATATTTGTCAGACTGATTTTTTTGTCGTGACTGGTCATTCGCGGTCGCGATTTCTCTTCTTGCACTAAAATTGCTGAAATCGAGACAAAAAATTTCATTTGTATCTAACAGCTAGTCTGTGTGGCACACCACCATTGGTCTTCCAATAAAAATAGTCGTTATGTTATTTGAGCCAGACAAATGTCACAGTTGCGATTTGTTTTCTTCTGGGATACGATGTACACCGTAAATTCTTATGTTTAAGGAGAAGATGTTCCTCCATCAAGTTGCGGTCTCGACTAATATTTTACTCTTGCAAATTTTGATATACCAATGATTTTTTGGGACACTTGGCATGCTGTGGTCGACAACTTGATTCCCTCCATGCAAGTGCAAAAGTTTTGGTCGTGAAGATGGATGCGACTTCCACCACAAATTCTTTTGTTTCATCTTCATCACTTTCCTAGTAAAATTGCAGTTGTGATTTTCTCTGTGAAATCATCTAACCCAACTTCAACCATTCTTCTTGCAAGATAGCGATCACGAATTTGAAATTTGCCATCGCGAATTAGGATGTCTTTCACAATACTTGAAACTTAGACTCTCATTCAATTTTCAATGCAAAAATATCTAAAAATCTACAAAATCAACACTTAAAATTGATGTTAGAACATATCAATTTACATTGTTAAGATCGAAAAAGAATTTTGACTTAGGTTTGACCAACCTAGTCCAATAAATATTAAAATCATTTAAATCATATACTCATTTTAACTTAAATTAATTTCTATAAATTCCTTCAATCCCAATTAAAGTCATACTTAAATAATTAATTTCATATCTAATTAGAATACTTTATATATTTAATAAGAAAATATATTCTAATTTTGTTGGAAACAACAACTATTCATAACATTATGGAGTTAAATGGCTAAATAATTTGATGAAAATATGATCTTTGTCGAATAAGAAGAATGACCAGTCATCATCATATTTGCAACAATGATTGTGAAAAAGTACGAAGGTAAAATAAATTTTAGAAATTTTTAAAAAATATATACTACATATATAAAATAAAATAGAAAATTGATATCTATTTATTTTAATCATCATTGGAATATTGCATTTATTAACTTGCTCTTCATAGAGATACTATGTCAATTTAGACATTTCATAAGTTCATGAAATGAAAAATAGATAAGCTATAATTTAAAATATCTAAAACATTTTATTATATGCATATGCTTTTTCCATTACTAATATAATAATGAAAAAAATAGAATGATGGAACTTGAAGGTGAAAATACAATTATTGACCAACCTGAGTATGGATAGCTTAATCAACTAGTAATTCCTTGGTAATATACTTTTTTAAAATATTCATATATATATATATATATATATATATATATATATTCATATGATAATTAATATACATATTTTTATCAATATAAACTCAATTTCATCGTATAAGAAACAACATGATCAATAATATTTCTCATTTATAGAATGATGGAACTTGAAGGTGAAAATACAATTATTGACCAACCTGAGTATGGATAGCTTAATCAACTAGTAATTCCTTGGTAATATACTTTTTTAAAATATTCATATATATATATATATATATATATATATATATATATATTCATATGATAATTAATATACATATTTTTATCGGTATAAACTCAATTTCATCGTATAAGAAACAACATGATCAATAATATTTCTCATTTTTAAAAAAGTGAATGAGAAATTAGTGAGAATTTCAGCTTTTCAATTAGCAAAAAACTCTATCATAGATAGAAAAGACCAAAGATTTGAATTGCCATGTTATACGACAAACCAAAATCTTTCAAATAGCAGTCACTATATAATAGATGAATCAAGATATACTAACTTTCGTATTAGTAAATATTTTTTCAGATACTCAAATCTTCAAACAAATATTGAAATAGCTCCAAGAACAACTTTTTCATTAATAATTAGACAATCATTGTTATGAACACTAGTTATCCGCCTGATGATAGAAAGTCTATCCAATAATAAATTTGAAAAAGGTTTGTATACTTTAATAAAATTTTTAATATAAGATAAATAGTATATTACTAATCATAAAATCGAATTTTTACAATAATGCATTAGAGAAATTATCTTCATTAGAGTCTTTATCATCAGGAAAAAAAAAATAACATGAAAAAGTATAATCTCTTCAATTTGATCTATGTATAAAAAATTGCTTCTATTATATATAATAAAACAAAAAGTACAATAACAATGTAAATATATAAAATATAAAAAATATCCATATTTGTTGTATAATAAAAAAATATAATCTATAATATGTTAAAATTGATACTGAAGCGAAGGAAGGTTGTATAGCTATTGATATTGATATCGAGTTAAATTAGCTAACTTTTACTAGTTATTAAAATTTTGGAGTTCTGGAAATGTAAACACGTGGTACAAGAAGTAGTAAATAAAAAACGAACACAGCTTATTAGAAATAGGGTTGGAAGAGTGGCCCCACCTTGACATAGAAATTAGGTATTTTCTTGGTGCGCACGAGAAACGGAACTGACGGGATATTTGTAGGCTGTGGGTGCGCTCTTTTTGTTCGCAGTTCGGTCTCTCTCGCATGTAGGAAATACAGAAAAAATAGATAAAACAAGGAGATTGAGAAAGAAGCTCTGGATTCCTCTTCCCGTCCTAAGCGACGGTTCACATGCCGGTTGGCTGTCAGGTTAAATAATTTCCTCTCTGTAAGCTTTTCTGATTGGGATTGGATTCCGATCCGATCAGATCTGATTTATTGGTTTAATTTTCCCTGCGTGGGTTATTTATTTATTTTTGTTTATTTGATTTGTTCGACCAATTCATTGCCGTTTGAATTAGGGTTTCTCATAAATTTTTTTGCGATTAGGTGCAGATTGAGTTTTGGTTTGTGATTCATTTGGTGTTGATTTAAATATGTAGGGATTTGATTTTTTTGCTGATTGTTTTCCCCCTTAAATCCCTGTCCTTGCTTGTTTAATTTAATTGGATTTTTCAATCTGATATGCGCATGTTGATTTCATGATTCAATGATGATGAATTTGTATGTTCTTTCTTATTTCGTATTTTTTTTTTAAAATCTTGATCAGATCTATGACATTGATGTTTGTAGGATAACCTTCATTCTATGGGATTCTGTTTTGTCCAACAATATCTCAACATTGAATTTATTGCATTTTCCTTTCCACTTTTTGATGATTGGGCCACAATGTTACTTTCTATGATTTGAATTAAACAAATTTTACTTTTTTTAATCTCAATCCTGCTATTATCGCTCTTAATTAGGTACTTGCTGTTATTGTTGAAAATGCAGAAGAATATTAATAATAATGGAAACCTGGTGGAGCTAATGTTTTAATTGTCATTGTGGCCACAGTTGTTGATTGCGACTATAGCTAGATGTATGCATTGGCATGATTTATTATGTTTTACATATTATACTGTATCGTTTGGCTTTGCAAATTTTAATATATTGATTATCTCTTCTTAATAGGTAGCAGAGGACAATTTAAAGATATATGAATCTTATTTTTGCTCTGTGTTTTTAATTTTAATTTTAGGTTGTTTTGGACTTGGATCTGAACAGTTTGATTTCCTTTCTTAAGACATGGAGAAAGTGTGCTTCTGGTCAAATTGCTTTCAGTATCGAGTTTTTTCATTTCAAGAAGTTCTCGACTGGCGGTTTCTTGTCCTTGGAGACTTTCTTTTGGTTTCTTTTGTCAATTGCACTTAGTGGTCAGTTTCTCTTTAATGAACAGAACAGGAGACGTGATGCTAAATCTTTCTGAGATAGGTGTTGGATCTTTAGTGCAATTGTTCAAGTAAGAAAGTTATCCATTTCTTTTGAGCAAAGTCTATATTACACCTTTTCTCATGAACTATTTTGTTTACAGTGCATTCGTGGTACAACATCCAATCAAAGTTGTTGGGAACACGTCTTCTGGTGTACTGAATTTATTGGACGTTACTTTTTTGTTTTTTAATTTATTTCACTTGTTCTTTATCTAATTTTGCATTGATCAATGTGAATTTTATTACAGGGTTAAAGTCTGCAAGGAATCAATTGAAAGCTGCTTAGGTAGTTAATATTTAGATATGACATTACCTAAAATCTCTGCAGACTGTAGTTCTTAGCTCTTGTTTTATTGTTGCTTCTGATGGATAGCCAGTGTTGAGATACCAGTTCACTGATCAATTCTATGTAGGATAGATGAGGTTGCTTTTTATTGTGTTATCAAACCCTTGGGTGACTGTCTGAAGCTTAGGGTTGCTTTCTGTTGGCTAGAACAATCATTTTGGTGGTTCCAATTTCCTTGTTTGGTGTCAATATGTTATTCAGTCCTTGTTTTGTTCTACCTTCCATGCCTTCGTACTCTATTGATGTTGTGGGTCTATTAATGAATAAGGCTTTGAAGCCCATCCGTCCAAAACATTCTGCTTTTCTGCTCTCAATTACTTCCGCAGAAAATTAATTGGAGATCAGCTTGACCAAGGCAGTCTTTTGTACTATCTACTAGTGTTCCTCAACCATAGATGTCATATAGTGTTTTTAGGATTTATACTTTTCGTGAATAAAGAAAAGGCTTCTTTGTGTTCCACAAGGAGAATGGAGAGGTTAGTTGGATTGAGGTTTTAGTTTCATTGTAATCTTTATAATAATTCTTGAGTTCGGTTTATAAACTTCTCTTGCAACATGTAGGTACAAGTTAATCAAGGAAGTTGGTGATGGTACTTTTGGGATTGTATGGCGAGCGATCAATAAGCAGTCTGGTGAAGTTGTAAGTGTGCTTTTATATTTTATTCTATATATTGTAGATAGTGATGCTACTCCTATTAGGCTCTTTTGCTCCCCTTTTTGATTGAATGCTTTCTCAATACACAGGTTGCAATTAAAAAGATGAAGAAAAAATATTATTCATGGGACGAGTGTGTTAATCTGAGAGAAGTTAAGGTAGTATTATTACATGTTTCTTCTATCAAGGGCTTCCGTTTATGTATCTAATCATGCTTTTCTTTTTCCTCGCTGCAGTCATTGCGGAAAATGAATCATCCAAATATTGTTAAGCTCAAGGAAGTCATACGTGAAAATGACATTCTGTATTTTGTTTTTGAGTATATGGTAAATGCTTTTTCTTTATTTTTCAATTTGAATTCCTTGCTTTTTCTTTGATCTTGTTCTTTTATTTTTGCGAATTCTTTTAATTTTAGGAATGCAACCTTTATCAACTTATCAAAAACAGAGAAAAGCTGTTCTCAGAGGCTGAAGTCAGGAATTGGTGTTTCCAAGTGTTTCAAGGTCTTGCTTACATGCACCAGCGAGGATACTTCCACCGTGACCTGAAGCCAGGTAATTGCTAGTCTTAGGTCGTGCAACTCGAATAAAGCCTAGGCAAACTGAACTTTCTGAGTAGGCGTTTTTACATTAAAATGTTCTTTAGGAGGGATCAAGTTCTGAATCTAGTTGATCAAGGTAGCAGATTTTTAATTATCCTTATTTTTTCCTTTTGTTTTTTAATTTTTTGTTTTAAGGCATTGTAGGTTTTGACAACTTCCTTTCCTTTCTGGTGGTTGTGTTACCATTGATCTCTTTTTCAATCTGTCCATTATTATTGTTATTGTTATTGTTGTTGCTGTTGTTGTCCTGTATTTTATATCTGAGCAGACTCAATTTTGGCTTGTTCTACTGTTGGTATTTTTTTTCCTCATAGTAGCTACTTTTTATTTGACACAATTAAGCATCCCTTTGGTTCAACTGGACTCTTTATTTCTTTTTTATATCATATGCTCCTAGAGTTCTTCGACTTGCAAATTCTGCATTTAAAAATTAATTACCTGTATTGCATCGCAGAGAACTTGCTGGCTACACAAGATTTAATTAAAATTGCCGATTTTGGTCTTGCACGAGAAATCAATTCTCAACCACCCTACACGGAGTATGTCTCAACACGGTGGTATGTTACCCTTTTTCTTTCTCCTTTTCTGAAATTTATACTAAAATTGGATGGGTAGATACATGTCTCATCACTTCCTGACCTATTCTGTATGGACATGCCAGGTATCGGGCTCCAGAGGTGTTGCTTCAGTCATACCTATATAGTTCTAAAGTTGGTTAGTATCAGATTCAACTAATAGCAATAAGTTTTAGATATATTCTTCTTTCATAAATTCTTACACATTTTATACTTGTAGATATGTGGGCAATGGGTGCTATCATGGCCGAGTTATTTACTCTTCGTCCTCTTTTTCCTGGTACAAGGTACAAATCTTAATCCTGGATTATTTTCATAATGACTCACAGAGTTGATAATTGGTCATCTTATTTTCTGTTGGTTTTGCCCTCAATTCTTTTTTGATGCAGTGAAGCGGATGAGATCTATAAAATATGTAGTACAATAGGGAGTCCAACAAAGGACTCCTGGACTGATGGCCTTGGTCTTGCTAGAGCTATTAACTACCAATTTCCACAGGTATGTTTTCTCTATGTTCATCATTCTCTCTGCAGTGTGTTCTATTTCTTGTGTGTGTTTTGAATAGTTCATGCGATTTATTGCATTCTCTATAATTGGGAAATACTGATAGAAATGGTGGTTCATGAAGTGAAAATGCGATAATTTTCTGGTCAGCACTTGTAGGCAGCATGTTGCACACTGTGTACTGTTTTTTATGTACAATTATAGTAGCTTACAATATGATTATCTAATTTTACATTTCAGTCAGTTGGTGTTCACCTTTCTGTGCTCATGCCATCTGCAAGTGAAGACGCAGTCAACCTTATTAAGGTTAGTATCAGTTCCTAGTCCTGTGTGCTAATGATCTATCTTACCCCATATTTGTTGCAAGATCTGACTAGGTAGAGATTATTATTAGGTTCTAATATTTTACATGAGGGATTTTTTTTAACTTACCTTTGCTTGACTTGTTCCCCTTTTCCCTTTTTGACTTGCAGTTGCTTTGTTCATGGGATCCATGCAAGAGGCCTACAGCTGGAGAGGCACTTCAACATCCTTTCTTCCAGGTAGCATTTTCTGGATCACTTATTGCAGTGTGGAATTTTGCTCATTGTCATTCTCACACAATTTAGGTTTCTCTCTCTGATATAACAGGGTTGCTTTTACATTCCACCAACCCTTCGTTCCAGAGCACTTGTCGCTAGAACTCCTCCATCTGGTTTGTTCCTTACCTACATTGGTACTTTCTCACGGATGAAGAAAAAGTGCATTACTTCCATCTGTTATTGTGTATACTCTTATTAGGGAAATACGTACTAATGTAATTTTTGCTTGTGTTGCTATTACGGCAGCTGGAACAAAGGCTGCCTTGGAGCAGCAATGTGCTAGGAAGCATCCAGGGGTCTTATCTAGTTCAAAGGCCACTCACACTTTCCCGTCTCCAAAGTTAAATGCTCCCCTGAGCACAGGTTGGTTTAATTTAATTGGTTTGAACTTCTAAGTTATCCTGCCCTTTGGTGATGGCAAATTTTCAGCAATGTGTTTATGAATAATATGATAACTTGCATAATATTTCCATCTCTTTCATCTCCTGTCTGTGCACTATTAAGAACGTGTAATATGACACAAGTCTTCATGCACTGTAATTAAGATATGAAAGTGGTTCATTCTGGATCGCTGCTCGTATGTGCTGCATAACCATATGGTTCCATTCACTTGTCATACAAGGTCAGCTAGTTGCTGAACTTTTGTGGAATGCATTAGTGTTTCTTTGGAGATGATTTGCTATGTAATCTGCTGATTTTAACATTATGCGACTGTTGCAGGTGTGCAACGTAAACTGGACCTAGTTAACCAGGTGAGAGTCTACTTTAATTATATTAATTCTATATGGCTCTCAGTTTATGTATTTAATTTATTTTTTGACTTTCAAAGTGATGGACATTGAAAGACTCTGTAAAAATATATGTTAACTAGGGCTATTGTTGGTTGAAATTTTCTAGTCACTCGGGTAGGTTTGGTTTCTTAGACCAAGGAGTTTAGTCTTTGTGACCTCTTCTATTGTGCCTTAGTAGGAAATTGGCTTACATTTGTTTCTACAAGTTAGTAGCCATCAACCCACTATTTGCTTGACTTTGTTGTTTCTGGCTTTATTTAATGTTTACATCTGCACTATATCTCATATTTTCTCTATCTTAATGCAATCTTCCTAAGTTTGTCATGGAATTTAGGTTTAAAATGAGGGAGCTTTGACATATCACTTGCAATTTAGGACACAATATGCTTTTGGCTGCACTTCATGCATTTGTATAAGCAACTAGAGATGAAGAGCATGTTTGGCATTACTATTTCAAAAATCTGATTTTGTCCATTAAACCATCTTATTTGTAGGTTTTACAAATACTTCTATCTATTCATACAAGTAGTTTAGTTGCATTGTCAACCTAATTTAATAGCTTTGGACAAAATCTCCAAATATTAGCTTCTTTCAGAATCAATTATTTTACCGACAAAACTCATTAAAAAAATCAATTCATAATCAATTAGTAAAGGGAATCTCTACTAGTTTTTGTTCCAAAATGAGCTCTTCAGCAATAGTGATACCAAACTCACCTGAAATAGAGGTAGTGGAAAATGATGGTAAAATAAAATATTGTGCATGACTGCAATTTTTTTTGTTCTGATTTTGATTTCTTTATTGACTGCTTATGTTTATCATTTGAGTTGGGATTCCTTGTGACTGCATTGTTTGTGATTCTGAGTTGGTTTCTTTGTTGATGAAGGATGTCAATAAATCATCTAAGATCGCTACTAGGCAACAGAAATATCAACTGCCAGGGAGGAAAAGCCCAAGTAAGTTTCTTGGTTCCCATGTCAAATCAATTTGGTACATTTGAAATGAAGGTGGATTTGAATAAATCACATTAGTTCTTTTTTTGGTGGGGTATAATTATAATGAAATATGCTCAAATACAAATTCAATAGAGCAATAAACCAAAACTTCATTTGATTACATTTATTCCACTTAATTACATCATACGAAACAGTTTACAATATTATATTTAAATTCCTGCATTTTTTTTTAAACTTTGGTATTTCATAGTATGTATTTTTATTGACTGCTGGTGTGCATTTTAATATAATATCAACACATTAACTGGCAGCAACAATTAACAAGGATAGAGCTGCACGTGGAGTGTTGGATACAGCTGGTAAGTTTGCAAGTATGACAATTGGTTCTCACAGACAGACTGGGGTACAGCCTAGGCGGCCTCCTCCTATGAAGGCTGTAGTTCAGTGGGCTGCTGAATCTGGTGACATGTTTTTCAGGCGAACCCATCAATTCCAACCTGGCAGAACTTATACTAGGAAAGTGGTGGGATGAGTTAAGGGGCTTTAGCATGTTATTGTTGAATGCGATGGTACAAATGTTTGGATTGTGTTAAGTGTATTGTCAGCATACCTTGAATGCTTCAGTTTACTGTTAAGTTGAGACTGGCTTTTATCATAAATAAATGTGGTGCTTTATCTGGTAATGATGCATGTTCTTGTTATTCTTCACGTGATGGTTGCTTTGAAATTTTTTACCTTATAGTTAAAATATTTGTTTGGTTTTTGCCGCATTGCTGTTTCTGGAGTTTCAGTTCCTCCAGTTCTTTGAATATCCTGTCTTAGGAGTATGAAAGAATGGTTACATTTGCTCTAGAAATAAATCAGTGGCTGGTAATAGCCACTGGTTTGATGTTCATAGAGCAATGCAAATGTTCTATTCGACTGCAATTCACCTTATGCTAAAAGAATAAATATAAAAATTTCAAATTCATGATGAAATGGTTGCAAGTTTTAGTTTTAAACCATTTGGCTACAAGTGCGTGTCCACCTTAGGTCTACAAAATCCTAGTTGACAATGAAATTCTTGTTTGTGCCCATAGGGTTCTCTCACATCTAACAGAATCACATCTCTACCCTCAATTCTAACCCCAAAATAACAGCGAACAAATTTAACTGTTTTCTCGTTTTACTACAGTTCTTGCCTAGGTAGTATGGAAAGGGAAATGTGGTTAAAAATGGCATTTTCTAAAAATGAAAACGAAACGTGAACTGTGTAAATATAAAATACTATTTATTATACATTTATAATAAATATTGAAGCAATTAATTATCAAATCATAAAAAAATATTATTAAAATAATTATTTGAATTAATGTTAATTATAAAAAATAAATGAGATAATAATTAATCAAATATTTAAAAAATAAATATTAATTTTTCATAAGTTTTATAATCAAAATTAAAAGTAAAAAAAATTCATTCAAAGTAGGAAAAAAATATCACACTTTTCCTTAGCCATTTTTATTTTCCTTAACAATAGTTTCACCTTATTTATTTATTTATTTATTTTATCTTTATTACTCTTATCTTTGATGGGCTTAATAATTTTTTTGAAGAATGACACAAAAACTACCACAAGAACTTCTATTAATAAAATCAAAAGAAATGCTCAAATCTTCTATTCTCCTTTTGATCCTTGAGACCTAAAGATGATAATAAAATCCATTGTAGTGTAACATAAAAACAAAAAAAAAAATATCACAGTAAAAATAGAAAAGAGAAAAACAACAATAAATATTACAACAGTAAGACAAATTGTACAATTATAACATCTTTGACCTAATCTATATGCATTTCAATTGTGTTATATTTGCATATATACAATGCATGACAATTGTGTTATATTTGCATATATACAATGCATGACTATGACATTTGCATCATTGCATTTGAATCACTTGAATATAGATATGGTATTTGTATACTATTTGCATAGCAAATTGTTATATGTGGTATATATATTATTATAACTTAAATAGGGGTATCTTGAAACTTATCAAATGTATAAGGAGTAGATGAAAATTAGTAGAGAGATATATAGGTGATGAAGGAATGAAGAAAAGGGACTAAAAGAGAAATTTTAAAATTTCAACCAATAAGAGTAAGTCACCAATAATGTCTTATTAGAATAAGAATATAAATTAAATTCTCTTCGACTAGAAGCAGATAAGAGAGAGAGACAGAAAAAAAAAAAAGGGATACAATACCAAATAAAACGAGAGCAAAGAAAGAAATAAAGAGGTGAAAGAAGAAGAAGAAGAAGAAGAACGAGAAAAAGGAAAAAAGTAGTAAAGGAAGAAGAAGAAATTAACTAGGAAGGAATCGTAAAGTTTTATAACTTTGGCAAAAGGTATGTGGAAGCATTAGACTCTGGGCCTCAAGATGCAAAGTCTAATGATGAAAATCATTGAACATATTGCCCAAAATGCTAGGAAAGATTGCCAAAAAAAGAGCAATGAGAATTTAGGACACCTTGAAAAGTTCAAACCAAGCCCTATCACCAAGCCCAAGTCCAAACCAAACCCCCATCACCAAGCACAAGCCCAAACTACGGCCTGGATTAATGGGTTGTGCAACACATTTAGCTTGGTTGTACAACCTAGTAACGAATGTTGTACAACTCTACCTCAAATCCTAGCAGGGGAACTTTCTAGAACTGGTCTATGTTTTGTACAACCCTGTATGTTGGATGTACAACTGTACATCTCATGTGCAAACCCTAATTCTAAGAGATCAATCTCCTTCTTTATGATAGAATATGAACATCTTATAACTAGAACCATTTTTGGCTTTGGTGCACTCGTCCATCATCTATAAATACCTCCTTATTTGAAGATGGGGGGGGGAGGCTTGGATAACTCTAATGTTACTTTGCCAAAATCTCTCTACAAACACCAATCAACATAAAAACACCAAAAATCCTAAGTTGTTCCATCCATTCCCAAGGTAGAATAAGGCTTAATCTTCATACTTTTGTGCACTCCCTAATCATTTTGGATGATATAAATCATCTAGTGAGCCTTTGAGGGTAAAGAACATACAAAGGCTTGTAGAGACTCCCCTCTTGCACCCTCTTCTTCCTTCTTTTTTTCATTTTCTTTGTTTTGAAAGCTCATAAATTAGGGGTTGTACAACCTTGATGTAGGTTGTACAACCTAGCTTCTCAGAGATTTTTTTTTTTTTTGCAAAGCTCCCTTTATACTCATATGGATTCTCCCCTTCTAGAGTTGTTTTCCATGATGTTTTATTATTCCATTGATAGAATAGGATGGTATCTAATGACCTAGGACCCCTTATTCATTTAAAAAAAAAAAAAGAATTTTGAACAAATTTTAAATGTTTTTATGGTGCATTTTGTGTTAATACTTTGTGTTCTTTCACATCTTGATTGAATGATGTTTTAAGTATCTATTTAGACCCGAATTGATAGTGATCAAGTGAGGAACTTAGGGTTCCTAAGACCTTAAGAGTCTCATTATGGTTATGTTTGTCTTTAAGAATGTTATCTTTTGCTTTGGCCTTGATCTTTCTTTCCTCCTTTGGGTTGCATGCTAATCTTCTTGATGGTTAGTGGTGCACATGGATGCTTAGCTCTTTTAGAGCAACAAGAGAGAGAATTTATTAGCCCAATGACTTTTTTTTTTCTTTTATGATGATTTAGCCTTAGGCCATTGATATCCCTATAAAACTTTACATTACATGTTCACGATCTTTTTGCATTTCATGGTGCATGCATTTGATTTTAATGTTATATTGATCCTTATTTGATGTTGGGATATGTTTATTATGGACTTAAAAGTATGTGTAGCTACCTTAGCTTTGGAGATATGGTAAGGGGTTTGATGATTTCATTTGTTTATTTGAATATTTTTTAATTTAATTGCTTGCTTTAGTTATTAATTTGAGTGTTTTGAAGTGTAGGTGTTTATTTGAGTTATACCATGTTTGATGGCCTTAATGGTCATCTTTGATACAAATATGAGATTATGGATGAACACTTGATGTGGTGTATGGATGAGATGCATGATAATCCTATGCTATGTCACATGACCTCCACTCCCTTTTTAAGATAATTATGTATATGTGATGAGATACATGGATAACCCTATGCCATGCTGCATGATCCCCATCCCCTTTGAATTGTTGACTTGGTTTGTTTGATTTGAAAGTGCTAGAGGCGTGTTTAGGGTTGTTAAATTAAACTAATTAATAATGTGGTTAATATGTTAAAAGTGTACTAAAGATGCCTGAAGGTTGGATCCCAATATCAAGGCGATTTGGGGGTAATCTCTTTCCTAAGTCGTACCGAATTTTTGAATCCCCCATCTCTGATAGGTGAAGATGAAATGGGCCTTCTAATTGACTTAGTTTAGGCTTCCCAAATTTTTGTCCCGACCAAAATCAGGTGGTGACTCTACAATTTCTAGGGGTGATATCGATGTATTGTCTCATTTTTAGTCCCCTAATGACCACCTCTGTGGACATAAGTGCTTTGAACTAACACAAGGCCTAAAGGATGCCTTGTTAATCTAAACATGTGCCACTTTTTTGGGTCATTACCAATGTAAAGACCCTCATCCTCTTGACCTCCTGTTGGCCGATAAAAGGATAGAGTCACAAGTAAAATTCCATTTGTTCAAACGTAACCTCAAAAAGTATGACTCAACAACGCTCACAGTGGTGACTCCACTGGAGATTTATGAAATTGACTTTACATTCAATCTCTGGTTCACTTCAACATTTAAACTCGTTATTAATCAAGTCCATTTGCATTTATGTAGCCTCCACATTTCACTATGTGTCATAGGTTTGCTCTTAGATAAATCGATGACCCTCAAAGTTTGAGACTTAAGCTCCATTTGGGCTTAGGAGATTACAAGGGAGATTCATCACTCATGGGCTTAGCACCTTTAGGTATATTGAATGAGGGATCATGACAGTCACCCTCCAAGCTTATGGGAGTCATCAACAACCTTCTTAATTATTAGACACATGTAGGTGTCAATAGTACCTTAGAATATAACACCTCCTTTATTTGCATTTCTTCAAGGAAGAGTCGGAGTTCTCAAAGAACAAGATTAAGTATCCCAATGTAAAGTGCAATTGTCACCCCATTCCCTATAATGTAATTATCCCTGTGCGTAAATACTTATATCCCATTTCCTACATTGTAAAGGATTTCTATGTAAATATCCTTTTCGCTTCGTTATTAGGATTTCTTGGCATTTCATGTTGTTGTCCCTAGGCACCAAGAAGGGGGGTTGAATTGGTGAATAAAAATTTTAAAACAGAGATGAAGAGAAAAAGAAAGAACAATGAAGACACAAGGATTTTATAGTGGTTCGGGCAAAACTAACCCTACATCCACTCCCCAATCACTCAATTGGGTATTTCATTAAATCAATGGTGTTTTCCAGCTCACACCCAACTTATTACAACTTGTGTTTTAATGGCTAACACACAACCTTACAACAAAGTGTTTTATAAGCTAACACAAAACCTCACTCAAGTGTTTCAACAGGCTTACACTTAAACCTTTCTAAAAGTGTTTTTGCAGGCTAACACAAAACCTTACAATCTGGTGTTTAATGCTCACACCTAACACATGTATAGAAGATGAAGAAAATGAGTAGCAAAGATTGAGAGCTTTTAATACTTGTAATAAATTCCTTAGCAACCTTATTCATGGCTGTTTGGTGGGGCATTTATAGCCAAACTTCACCAAAGAGACATTGCAGATCATAGCTCACTAAATCTTTGAGACATGCTTGACAGATTTTGCATTTAATGCTTGTCAGGATTAAATCGCGGTCGCGAAATCCAAATTCTTCAAGGGAAACCCTATTTGTTTCTAACGGCTAGTCCACGTGGCAGCTTCTTATTAGTTCTCTAGGAAAATATAGTCGTTGTTCTTCACCTACTTTCAGAAGTTGTGCTCACGAGTTTTCTTGCACAGGACGAGACAGAGGCCGCGAATCCAACTGCCAAATTGGTTAACTTTCTTCTACAAGGATCGCAGTCGCCACCAGCAAGATGTCTCCACGATTTTTGACTTCCAACAGTCTTATGGGACACTTGTCAGGCTGTGGTTGTGGACTTGCTTCCCTCTTGAATTTCTTTGAAATTCGCGGTCGCGACTCAGCCGAAACTTCTACCGCAAATTCATCTGTGTCAATCTGACTTCTTTCTTTTCAAGGATCGCGGCCGAGAATGGCATTGCGATTTCGCCTGCTTGATTTTCAGCATGTCTTAACATGAGTCGCG
>CATIWR010403550.1:0-18082 GCA_949677035.1 Omphalea diandra
TATATATATATATATATATATATATATATATATATATATATATATATATATATCGATTGATTTTGTTTTGTCCTCTACACCCGCGCGGATACCATGCGACGGCTCACGGAATCTGAACCCTGAACCTCCAATACGTACACCAATAACACACCTGTCAACCAGACAAACCCTAATTTCTGATCTCTCCCGAATTCTCACGTTAATTGACACAAAATAATCATCTTCGCCGGTATTATCTCCTAATCTTTTTCTAAATTGTCCAAACAAACCCTAATATCTGATCTGTCCCGAATTCTCCTGTTAATTTGCACAAACTCAGCCTCTTCCACAGTATTATTTCCTAAACTTTTTCTAAGTTGACCTCTGTATCTTCCATTGTTCAGTTTTTAGTTTTCAATTTCTTAGATTCCTCTCTTTTTCAGTGGATCAGGATTCGTTTTTGGTCTTTTCGAGGTTTCAACAAGTGGTAATTAGAATTCATTCTCTTATTTGGCTTTGTTTGTGCGTTTTAGCTGTTGAATTGCCTGGTAATCTGGACTGTGGGCATATATTTAAGATTTTGGTTGATTAGTTTTCTTTCTTTCTATAGACATGTTTCCATAATCTATAATATGTTTTTTTTTTTTTCTTTTGTTGGTGGCTTATAGGTTTACTGATAAAATTTGTCTTCTCTAGATACATGATAAGCATATTTTCCTTTCTTAAAGTTCAATGATTTACACTCTGAATAATATTCCTGTGTTATATCCATTTTTATACATAAGTGTGTACAACAAGTTTATTTTTTTCGTGATGTCTATTGAAATAATTAAAATTTTCATTTTCCTGGGTTGATACTGTTTGCTGCAAATTTTAGTATAGGACAGTTGAGTTTATTCGCTGTGCGTAATGGATAAGCAGTCCCTATTATAATGTGAATGGTGGTCATAATGTAGGATGGTTTGAGGAATTATTGGAAGAATATATAACTAGGGCAGTGGTGAGATGGATAAACCAGCTAAGGAAAAAGAGGCGAAGACCCCAGCTGCCACTACTACTCAGGTCTACTTGTGTTTCTATTGAAGTCATTATTGTTTTTCTTAGGTTATGTGTTTTACCTGCCCAAAATGAACAAGTTTAGTTCTGTGCTCTTCAGGAACAGTCTTCAACCACTGGCACTGGCACTGTAAATCCTGAATGGACAGGATTTCAGGTTCTGTCAATAAAGACCTTTTTTCCATTAAAGAGATGAAAATTTCTGTGTCTGTATAGTGCTGTGATTGATATATGCGTTGGTTGTTTCTTCAACAGGCATATTCTCCTATACCTCCACATGGGTTCTTGGCATCTAGTCCCCAAGCTCACCCATATATGTGGGGGGTTCAGGTATTCATGACTTCGTATTGACTTTAAAGGTTTATGCATCAATTATTACTGAAACAAATGCATTTAACTGTGTAGAATGGCTAATTTGGAGGATATGGGTGATGCTAAATATTGAATGTTTAGGTCCCAAGAAATAAGATAGTGGACAGTTAGGAGAGAGTTTTGTATGATGAGCCTTGTAGCTCTTTTATTGTGGGGAGGAAATGAGCTAATTAGGGAGTTGGACACGTGAAAGACAACTTCTGGCCAAAAGTGGATCTCAAATAGTGAGTTGGTGCGTCTTCATGGGCTTGAGCATGATATTTTACCTGATTGAGCTAGTTAGTTAGCCTAGGCCAGCTTTTTTTTTTTTTTTTTTTTTTGATATTTTTGTTTGAGAAGTTATCTGCAATTTACATTTTTCTGGAGTATAATGTCTAACTTAATTAGGGCATGTTGCTAGACTCATTAGACTCCATCTTGATTTGTTGAAAATAGGTCTTTCTACTGGTCTGTGTTAGATGCAATCCTTAGATTCTAATTGACATGACTATCTGACTCCATATTGATTTGTTGAAAATAGTTCTTTCTACTGGTTCGTGCTAGATACAATCCTTAGATTCAAATTGACATGACTATCTATGGAAATGCCATCAGTTAGCTAATGTGCTGTAACTTCTTAACCAAAAAATGTAGTAATTCATCTTTGAATTTGATGAACTCATTTTTCATCTAATATTCTGATGATTTAGATGTGCTGACCTTATCCCACTTCTTTGAGTGTGCTTCAAAATTTCAGTTTTAAAATATTCTTGTTCAGGTTTTGCAATTTCTTTTGTTTGAAATTCGCAAAGTTCTAATATTAATTTTAATTGCAGCATATTATGCCTCCCTATGGTACCCCACCACATCCATATGTTGCCATGTATCCCCATGGTGGAATATATGCTCATCCATCCCTTCCTCCGGTATTTTTTTTTTTTTTTCATGATTTGCATTCTTTTGGGGAAAATTATTGGTTTATCATCATATGCTGCATTCATTACAGGGGTCTTATCCTTTTAGTCCTTTTGCAATGCCTTCTCCAAATGGTATCACTGAGGCATCTGTGAGTTGCCTACACTGAATTCATCTTGCGATTATTGCTATTTAGAGGTTGCTTCATCCACGTCTAATTAGAAATTAACTCAAAATAAGTTTGATGTAGGGATATACTCCTGGAAACACAGAAGCAGATGGGAAGACATCTGATGTGAAGGAAAAATTGCCCATTAAAAGGTCCAAAGGAAGTTTGGGCAGTTTAAACATGATTACAGGGAAGAATAATGAACTCAGTAAAACAACAGGAGCATCTGCTAATGGAGTTTATTCAAAAAGGTAATATTGTTCAACATGTGTCTCATTGGAATATGGAATTGGTAGGATAATTTTCATATTTGTTGGTAGCTTGCACCTATTGTTTGATAGTCAGTAAAGGATGAGGAAACAAGGATGAAGTGATTGAATCTAGATGATATTAGGTGGGGCATAACGAAATTCTGCATATTAATGGAGCTTTATTTGTCTAACTTCCTCATATTCTCCACTTTTAACCATTTGTTCTGTTTCTTAATTAACTTAGATTTTGAAAATAGTTTAGAAACAAAGGATATGTTTTCAACCTATTTTCTAATCATTTAAGATCATTTGCAAGTTGGGTTTATAGTCTAAGGGAATGGAGAATCTGTATTACACAGGCTTTCAGATTTATCATTATTTGTTGACTACTGTGACTTCTGATTATTAGAAATCATGCTGGGGATTCAGTGGTCTGGGTCTCCTTAGTGTTTAGTGGCTGCATTGACTTATTGGTATTGCCAAATACATCAATTGATATTGGAATTACTCTTGATATGTAGTGTTGAGAGTGCAAGTGAGGGCACAAGTGAAGGAAGTAATGCAAATTCTCAGAATGTAAGTGCAATACATCTCTGTTTGTTTTATGCATTTTAAGTTCTTTTTACTACATTTCATTTTTTCTTATTTTCTTTATTTCAGCCACCTCAAAGGTATATTTTTTGGTTCATGGACTTTTATCACTCATCTTAGATCCATAACTATGCCCAGGAAGTTTTGGGTGTCTGCATGGACCTTTCTAAAATTTTCTATTCAATAGCATAGTTTCACGTTCCTCAAGCTCTTCTAGAGTAGTATTGTCACCAATAATATGATTACACTGACTATGAGCTTGGATATTTGGTGCGAATAATACAGTATTGACAACATTGATTCCCAATCCACCCCCTCTTCCCCCCTTCCCACTCCCCTTTCCCCCCTTCTCTTCCCCTCCTTTTGTTTTCCCTGGTATTTTATGGTTTCTCATAGGGAGTCACATATTAATACTGATTATCACATATGTTGCATATTAAAAGTAAGTCTGCATATTAAAAGTAAGTCCCTATGCTCGAATTTTTGTTTATAGGAAATTTTGTATTAGTCTTATTCGTTTCATCTTTTAATTGCTGGGCAGAAATTCTCTATATTAGTAATCTCGTTGTTGTTATCTTGTGGCGTTTCCCTGTTACCTCATATTATTTAGCACAATATACAATATAGCTTATTTTTGCAGTGAATGAATGAAGTGTCTATTAGAGGGAGAAATATCATGTGTTTGGTAACATGTCTTCTTCTGAATTTTTGTATTGTAAATGTAAATCGGTAATAAGAGGGGATGGTGAAAAGTTTTATTGTGTAAGATTAAGCATTGATTTGTGATAAGCATGAAGAAAGTCAAACTAAGTCACAGTCAATTTAGCTGTAATTTTATTTATCCTGCTTATGGCTTGCTTAATTTCATCTGACTATATGGTTTAGGCCCTCAGTAAGGCATTAGGCTTTTTTGCTTAATTGAAAACAACTTTTCTTTCTTCATGATATCAAACATTCTCCATTTAAAGAACTCATTTTGTGGAAGATTGTTTAAAACAAGTGACTAGAATCTTAGAGAATGCAAAATGATATTTACTGGATCATTCAAATACTGCTACTTGAGAATGAATCATAATGTGTATGGAAGTTCCTGGAAGAGAACATTTTCATCTTGCTTCTGAAGAAATAAATTTGGTTTTAGGCCTCTTTGTTTCATTGGAAATAACTTCTTTGCGGAAAATATTTTCTAAGACCTATTGTTTGGTTGTAATATTGAAAATTAATTAGAAATTACTCTTTGCCTTTGGAGTGTCTTGAAATATATTAGTTTTCTTTCAGTGTATGAGAGTATAAAAATGTTTAACCTACAAGAATTTCATGTGTTTCTATCATAGTTGGTGTCTGAAAGTATTCTAAATAGCTTTTGAACATTTCTGGCTCATTTTTTAGGATTGGGAAGAGTGCCTAGGTTCAGGACTGGAAGGAACCTCAATGACAGTTTGTGATTTGCACAATGGTGGGATGATGTGGCAGTTTCCTAAGAGTTATAAGTTTTTGTTTGGTCTTTATCAACCTGAATTGCCAAATTTGTTGAAACTCCACCTCTGATGATTTCTCTCCCTTGACCCCTGTTTCCCTTTTCCATTTGAACCAGATGTATTTGGAATGTCTACTATTTTGCCTTTACTTGTAATTGGGAATTGTTTTTGCAATGAAGACCATTTAATTTCTAATTTACGTCAATTTGGCTTTCTTTGTTTAAGCAAGAAAGACCATACGTTCAGCTTTTAGAGGATTATCTTTCAGTACTATTTAATATGATTAGTGGGCACTTCTTTAAGTACTATTTAATATGATTAGTGGGCACTTCTTTATTGATTGTTTATTTCTTTTTCTGTTCCTTATCAGTTTAGGTGGGTAACTGGGTATCGTCCTCCAAGTTGTATTCCTTATCTTCTTACTTAATGATATTTCCTTTTTTATATGATCAAACAAGAAAGAAACAAAGTAATTTGGGGCATTTAATTATGGAATCGATGATCACTTTTCTTTGTTTGTTTTTTTCTAATCTTCTAATCTGTTCTAATTAAGTTGACCGTCTTTGTAGGACTCACACATAAAGTCAGGTGGAAGGGAAGATTCTCCAGAAGGTTCAGTTGTAATTTTCTTGTATTATGAGTCACTGTGTTGCCAATATATGTTTATTAATGAGGAATTTCTGTAACATCTATATTGCAGCTGATGCATCACAGAATGGTGGTTCTGTGCATGGTCCTCAGAATGTAGGACAGGGTACAGCTAATACAGTCATGAACCAGCCAGTGCCTATTGTGCCAATAACTGCTACTGGTGCTCCAGGAGCTCTACCTGGTCCGACTACTAACTTAAATATTGGAATGGACTTTTGGGCATCCCCAGCTTCTTCTGCTATCCCTGCAATTCATGGGAAGGTTCCCTCTACTCCAGTTGCTGGAGGAATAGTTACTACAGGATCTCGGGATACTGTTCAATCACAGATTTGGCTACAGGTTAGTTTTTGTCCCTTGAATTGTAGTTAAACTGCTCGAATTTTTTATTAAAGATTAGAAGAGGGAGGGGGGGGTGGGAGGGGATTGGAATTAATTCACTAAGATTTCGCAACTGCTTTTCTTTATCCATAACATATTTTGACAGTCAACCTGCTGTTACAGGCAAGGTTTCTTAAAGTAATAATTGTAGCTGATAATAAAAGAACATATAGAAATTAGATTAATGTTTTTGTCATGTTATGTTAACAGTACAGTACTTGGGTTATTTTTAATAATCAGGTGCATGTTTAATATTTTACAGTTTTGCTGGGACTGTCTGGGCTGCATTATGTTGGTTCTAAATCTAGGTCTATTTAGTTTCAGTCTTAACATGAAGTCTGGTGGTTAGTTTTAGTTTACACAGAATCCAAGTCTGGTAAGGATCAAGGGTAGAAGAACTTAGAAGTTTTGAGTCTATAGCTACCTAAACATTTATGCTTCATTATTCAGCTTCCATTGAATAAAATTTTGGCTGCAATGGCTTCTTTGACTTTCTGAGAGTCAATTTTAATTGTGGAAACTCTTGAGAGGAGCAAGCCTTAGATCTTGCTATTTTAAATTAGTAGTTTGGTTTTTTTTTTAAAGTTTTCTAGAATTCTACGCCTAACCCTAATTTCTAAGAAAACTGTTCTTAGGTTAGTTTCACAAGTTGCTCCTCCATTTATCACTCATGAGCTTTATAATCCCTCATTTGTTATGTGTCACTTCAAAGTTGTTGGCGTAGGCACCAAGAAGGGGGGGGGGGGGATTGAATTGGTGTTCAATAAAAAAATAAAATGAAGGATAAAGTGGTTAAGAAGTTGAGCAGAAGAAGAGAGAAATTGACACAAGTGTTTATAGTGGTTTGGGTATTAAATAATCCTACGTCCACTCCCAATTTTCTACAATTGGGTATTTCACTCAACTCAAATTGTGTTTCCAAGCTCACACCAAATTTTTACAACTTTTGTTTTCTAGGCTCACACTTAAAACCTCTCATAAGTGTTTTCAAGGCTTGCACCTAAAATCTCTCACAAATATTTTCAAGGCTCACACTAAAACCTCTCATAAGTGTTTTTAAAGCTCACACTAAAACCTCTTACAATGGTGTTTATTGCTCACACCAAACAATCAATTAAAGCATAAAGAAGAATTGAAAGAATGAGTAGCAAATTTGCAAGAGTTTGGTTACAAATTAATGAGTTCTCTTTTTTTTCATCTGTTTGGTGGAGTATTTATAGCTCATATCCACCAAAGAGACGTTAGACTAAAACTAGTAACAAATCTAAAAAATGTGTTAGGCAGATTCAATATTAAATGTTTGTTAGGCTAAAGTCGTGGTCGCTACTAACTTTTTGCGGTCGCTAATTTCCAATTTCGTCTGAAAATTTTGTTTGTGTCTAACGATCAGTGCACATGTCGGTTTTCCATTGGTCATCCAGGATAATATAACAGATATGTTCTAACAACTCTCAAAAGTCACGGTCGTGAGATATCAATGTCTTGTGTGCGACTGAGACCGCGAATTCCTCTGCTTGAAGAGCAAACTTCAATTGCTTGAGTTGCGATCACGAACAACCTTTTGCTCTCACGATTTTTTATCTTCAACAAATAACTGAGACACTCGGCAAACTATGGTTGTGGCTTTGGTTTCCTCCTTTGTCACTATGAAAATCGTGATGACGACTAAGGCGAGACACACATTGCGAATTCTTCTGTGACTAAGGTTTCCCAACTTTGGGTGTGTCACGGCAGCAAAGTTGTTCGCAAATTCCTCTGTCCTAGCTTCATCATTCTTTGTGATTTATTTGCGGTCGCGATTTTCAATACACTCACCGCGAATTAGAGTGAATTTTATAAGGTTGGAGAGTTGGACTCTATCCAACTTCCAATGACAAAATTTATAATCTGCAAAACAACACTTAATGAAATCATTAGAATTAATCAATCTCTATTGTCAAGATCAAAAGAGATTCATGACTTAGGTTATATCAACCTAGTCCAACAAAAGTCATTGACCTTTAAATTGTTTGCAAAATTTATGCCATTTTGCAGCTAAGACCAGGGCAGAATATTGATGTGGATGCCAATTTGCTATTTGATATTGTGAGAAAGAAAATTCCACTTCAGCTTAACCATTTGATCCACATAAATCTCTTCCTCATCGTAACTAAAGCCAAATTCCTCCCAAAATCAATAGTTAGATTTTATTGCACGTTCCTCTCCTCACTTTCCATTTTATGATCTACAATTTCGTGATACACTGATCTATTGTTAGGAGAGAAAGGCAAGAGGAGACTCTCTATGACTATGATTCTTGGAATGATAAAGAGAAAGATATGCAAATCATATTTGTTAAAGGTGAAAGGTGCACCAAGGCTTAAAGGGGTCTTACGGCTGACGTATGCCTTGCGGAAGTAAGGTGCAAAAAAAAAACCATAAAATAAATCTAATAGGAGTAAAAACAAAACACAAGTCTAAAATTATAAACTTAACTTGTTTAAGCGACAAAAAATTAAAAAAAAAAAAAAGAAGAATGCGTTCAAGAGATAAAACAATAATTATAGTCATATAACTATAATTCCTAAAGCATCTTCTATGATAAAACTATAATTGTAGTCCATAATCATCAAGCATCATCATTAAGATCAATATAGTCATATTCTTCTTTATCTTCTTCTTCTTCAATATCCTTTTCTTCTTCAATTTTCTCGTCCTCATCTTCTTCACTAACTAAAAGCCTAACAAAAATTTGGCATTATAACAGCACTATATAAATAAAAATTAGTTACC
The DNA here is from genome assembly GCA_949677035.1 of Omphalea diandra. Classification (NCBI taxonomy): domain Eukaryota; kingdom Viridiplantae; phylum Streptophyta; class Magnoliopsida; order Malpighiales; family Euphorbiaceae; genus Omphalea; species Omphalea diandra. The sequence goes on from CATIWR010403550.1 coordinate 8,592, forward strand.
AAAAAGAAAAAAAAATAAAAATTGCAGTTGGCTATGATGTGTGATTGAAGAAGAAGTGGTGATCGTATCATACTTGAAAGTTCTGTTGGTTGAAGCAGTGTCATTACCTTCCTCTTTTCTTGTCAATATGATGTGTGTCTGCTTCTCTTTTGAACTAATCTTTTTTTTGTTTTTTTTTTTTCAGATTATTAGGTGTGGGTAAGCCTATAGTAAGCGATTTCAAGACTTAAAATAGATGGTTCAGATTATAAATGAATGGCTCAGATTATATGGTATATTTAAATTAAAGAAAACACACAAAGAGCAAAATATCATAAAGGCATGCCTCGGCAATGCCTTGCTTTCAGTTCCAGGTGCATAAAGGCGTGTACCTTTGTAAGATTTCCCGCCTTGCAAGGCTTAAGACACTGGGGGGTGCACCTTGCATCTCAAGCGCACCTTTCACAACTATGAAGCAGATATTAAAAAATGGGAGTGAAAGTCGTTGATATGATTTTGCTCAAACTAGTGTTATAGTTTGGTTCTAGCGCAACTACACAATCATCAATGGAGGATCCACTCTCGGAAACTGATCAATCAGTTTGTACACGAAAAAAATATTTCCTGTGGGTTTTCTATGCGAAATCCAAAGCCACCATATCCTTAGCCGTCAGTTTATCAAACAACAAACTTTGCAGATTCACACTGCCAAACTTTGCATAAGAAACAATTAAATTAAATAAATCACTTCTCCCAAACATTTCATTGAACGCCTGATGCCCGCGCTCCCCCCTCTCCCTCTTTCTTTCTCCCCTTCTTCCTCTCCTCTTTTCCCCAAAAAAGAAAAAGAGGAAAACAAAAGCCAGTACATATGAATTAATGCACTAAAAATCCAGGATAGTAGCAAAGGACAGTATTATCATAGCCTCTGCAGAATTTAACAATCACTTCTCTAATCATATGGATGAGCGAATCGATTCATGCCCTTGAATTTTCCGCCGCCATTGTCCACAATTGCTTAGTTCTTTCCTATGTTGTAACCACAACTTGAGCCTCTTGTTCCGGGCTGTGATCTTGTGTGCCTCTATGGTGCCAATGCTGGTTGCAATTGTGCATTTTTCCTGTAATCTGCAATGGTGTTTGCTATGAAGAAAAAACTTTGATGGGTAGAGTTTGTTAAGATGAGGTGGATAGAGTGTGGGTGAGATGTGGAGAGTGACCTGAGATTGATTTTATTTTTTTTTTTTTTAGAATGGCAAGTGGCATCCACATTAATATTTCAGTCTGGTCTTAACTGGAAAATGGCCAGAGGGATTTACTTGTGCAAAAGATTGAAGTTCAATTATTGTCATTTTCAATTGGCAAATTGAAGTTGAAGGACAATAAAGCACAAAATAAATCAATTTAGGGACAACAAGTGAAATTAACCCAGTTTTCTTTAAACATAATTTTAAAAAAAAAAAATCGAAGTTCCTACTTTTGCAACATGGGAGATCATTCGTTGTAGGAAGTGGGAAAAGTTAAGGACTATTAATTGGAAGTACTGTTTGAAGAGAAAAAAATTTTTGATGAAAATGTACGATTTGGAACAAGGTAGTGAATCTGTTATTGCCTAGCTAAAATTATTCTATGAGCTACCGAGTTTTGTAGGAGATAGAAAGCACACTTTACTCAATTTAAGGCAAGGTTGAGATATTCAAAAGCAAGAGTACTTGATTTGAAGATGCCATTAAACTAGCTATCATGTTTGGGGAATCTTTAACCAAGTTATGGGCTTGATTATCAAGCAAAGAATGAAGCAATATAATCTGTACAACTTGATAAACATCCAGAAAATCAAGTAAAAGTGGATGAATTATAATTAAAGATTGCTGAGAAGCTGGCTAGGCAACAAGTTTTGTTGGATTATGCTGAAACTATTAGCAAGTTTCTGGACAAAAATACTCCAAAGCAGCCAATAGTCAATTCTTTCCTCAAAGGCAAGGAACATAAAAATGCAGGATGCTGGAAAAGAACGAGGCAGGCAAAGCACTAAACCAGCATCTAGATCAGCCTAAAAATAACAAGAATTGGTATTAACGCCTAGCCAGCAGGCAGAAATATAAAAAGGAGTGATGATTTGCCTAGATGCTTGCCAGAAAATTCACCAGAATAGCTTATCTTAAAGTTTTGAGAGTAAGAAAAGTTTGAACATGCAAAGAAGTTTATAAAACAATCAAATAACAGAACACCTAGTATGGAAGCAGATTGGGAGCTAAAAAGTTGAACTAGTAAAAACTTCATTAGCCATCAGATGGGAAAGCTATATGATTGTGATGACAAAAAGAGTTCAGAGTTGTTTTCTGAAGATGAGAGAAAGCTTGAAAGCAAGGAATTTTATGTTGAAAAGGCTTCTCAAAGAAAAACAGAAGAAAATTTTGTTTTTGATGGATTTGCAATAGATCCTGAACTATCATGGCACTTGAAGATTGTTTTGAAGATGCAACAAGTCACCTGGCCATGCATGAATCTGCTTTCTTGAAAATGATAGCTGCCTGATTCTTGCTGAGTTGATTGACACCTTGGTTACTGAACTTTCAAAAACATTTAACAGATGCAAGGATGGTTAAAGTTCAAAAAGAAACAAAATGTATGTCAAGGTTTACTGTGGAATGTGTCAAGCGAGTTGAGTTTGTATTACCGTTAGATGATTGTCAAGGCATTGACTTTGTCATCCTAAATTAGCTCAAAAGCAGGTTTGAAGGAAGTTTTGCCATTGACAACTAAGAAGTCTAAATGACATGCGTCATAGATTGTTTTCTCAAGTCTCAATTCCAGTGATGAGTCTCAAGAAATCATTGATTCTGTTGCTGAGTCATTTTAAAACTTGTGGTTCAGTTTTCAGCAACCAATGGAAAATGAAGCAAGCTGTGAAGTCTTCCATGGGGGATTTAAGTGCTGATTTTGGCAGGTTTCATTCACAGTATAGTAGTGTATTTTTATAATCAATGCCAGTTGATTGCTCTACAGTTATGTTTGTACTTACTGACATGGAGTGTATTGTGTTTTCATTCAAATCTGCTGAATGAGTCTTAACATGAGTTCTATTATGTCTGATAGGTAGTGTTAGTTTCCAGAGTCGCATAATTATCATAAGTATTTGTAAGTTTCAGTTTACTTTGACCATCCTTCTGTTTTTCAATAAAAGATAATTTCAGTTATAATGGCTAGGTGCTATTCTAATCCTAAAAAGTGAGGCTTTCAGCCTTCTCAATAAGAGAGTCCTAGATAAATATGAGGTAAGTAGTAGATTTATTTTTACTTAAATTTCATTTGGTTTGTTAAGATAATTAGATGTGCCATTCATCTTTCACTGTTGATTTTTTTCAGTACTACAAATCCTAACCATAATATCTAGAAAATTATTTTCCTTCAATGTTTATACATCACAGCGTTTTAATATCTAAAAATATTTTTCTGTGTTCTACATCACAGCATCTTTTGAGCTGCACTTGAAGTCTTTTACAATGATCATTACACCCTTTTATTTATCTTTGTAGGATGAGAGAGAGCTAAAGAGACAGAGGAGAAAGCAATCAAACCGAGAATCTGCTCGTCGTTCAAGGTTACGTAAACAGGTAATGAAGTGTTCCTCTGAATCTGATACTATATAGACATGTTCCACCACATACCTTCATTTCATTGAGTTGCATGTGTGCTTTTAATCAGGCTGAATGTGATGAGCTTGCCCAGCGTGCTGAGGCCTTAAAAGAAGAAAATGCCAATCTTAGATCAGAAGTAAATCGTATCAAGAGTGAATATGAACAGCTTCTTGCAGAAAATGCATCTCTCAAGGTGATGTTCTGTTCCGGGTTTGATCCTTTAACTTCGATGTTTGTCTGTTTTTTCTTCTCCTCTAATGCTACTTGGATATTCAATGAAGAATGTTTTAGCAGATCGTAAGATCCTCAATGGTGAATTCAGTATTTTTTGCATTATTAACTTGTTATTGATTACACACTGCGGAAATTTTACTTGGAAGAGTGCTGGTCCAGTCAGTGGACAGTAATATGTGGGAAATTCAAGTGAAGAAAATTTGGTCCACCGCCACTCATAATTTGCACTGAAATGCAATGGGCTGTTAGTTGAAAATGATGAGTGTCTCTATGAGTGGCACCCAAAATATCATTAACAAAGCAAGTCTTCTCAGATAATGGAAATGCTCCACATTTGAGCATTAAACTGATTTCAATGCTATCTTGAGACAAATCTGAATGACAAAAAATGTTGAAATACTCGTTTTAATTGCTTCTCTGATGCAATTTTTTTATTATTGCAGGAGAGGCTTGGGGAATTTCCTGTTTGCGAAGATTTTAGGGCTGGCAGGAATGACCAACATTTGAGCAATGACACACAAAAAATTGGACAAGCAGAGCTTATACAGGATGGTCTCTAAGATTTAAGTACCCTGTTTAATTCTGCTTTTCAGGAGCTTACCTAACCAATTAGCAACAGGAGTTTCTTAATTTGCATAGCATGTAGTTTAAATTTTATCAAAGCTGACCTTCATGGTTATAGGATATGTTTATCTTAAATATTCTGAAAGTTCTTATTGGGTCTATCTGTAACATTGAAGAATTAGGCTGGTATGAAGAGTGAAATTTGTGTTATACGTCTTTAGAGGGCTGTATTCACACTCTAACTTCTAACTCGTATAAGCTTCGTTTTCTTGTAATTTTCTTTTTTCTTTTTGTACTTTGCTTCAGATGATGGGAATCTTAATAAATCAAGGCTGGTTATGATTAATTTTACAAAAAAAAAAAAAAAAAAAGTCGTGCTTCCCTAATAAGAATATTTGGCAAAGGATGCGTTCTAGTTGGCATTATCATTATATATGCTAAAACACAAGCAAAAATACTAAGAACGGTAAAAGTCATAATGTGCTGCTGTTACTCTAAGAGTAAAAGTTAACTAATATTATAGGCTTCAATTCATAGCGGTATGGGGCTATTGTAATTTTATTTAATAAAAAAAGTTCAAGATTTTAATGTGATAATTTAATATCACATTTTTATATTTTATAAACTATACTAGAGAAATTTATTTGGTTATTATATGATAATATAACAAATATTTTATCAAAGATAATAATAAGATTTTATTATAAAAATTTTGAAAACAAAATATTTATTATAATATTAATTAAAATTTAGTGTTTGAATTAAAATTAATAATAAATATGATAGTCATAAATATGTTTAAACTCAGAATTAACCTATGTTTAAACTCAAAATTAACTTAAAATAATCATAGTAATAATTTATCTTGACTTATTATTGTATTTTTATATATTGTGATCAATTTTCTTACATTAATTAGATTTTGAATTCAAATAAACTAAAACTCATTTATATTATAATCATATTTCAATGTCAAAGTTACGCAAAGTGCGAATATTTTAACTTGTGTACACTAAAATGCAAAACAAAACACTGTTCTTGTAACAGTAAAATTCATAATACACAACACTGTTACTTTAAGAGTACAAGTCAACTAATATTATGGACTTCAATTCATAGTGATATTCGGCTAGTTAAATATTATTTAAATAGTTGAACTAAGATTTTTATTACTAATTATCCTTACTAACACTAATTTCATATGGCAATGTTAATACTTGACCTAAAAAAGGAATGAAAACAACAATAACTTTTTCATGATTAAAAGAGAATCTGAATTATTTAATTCAATATTGGTCTCTCAATTTAAAACCCACAACTATTACAATTATAATTATAATTTATACTAAAGTGAATTCAACTAAATATCTTTTTTGTCTTTATGCATAAAATATCATGCTCATATAAATGTTGAATTGTCAATCAATGTTCATATATACTTATTGAAATTTGTTAGTAAAGGTTCTGATAGAATTAGAGCAATTATAGAAGAAAATATATCTTTGGATAAACAATGTAAATTATCATTTAACATTATCTAAATGGATAAACAATGTAAATTGGACAAAGAAATCAATGAAATAAAAATTTATCTAAATTGTCGTTTCATATCTTCTTATGAAGCTATGTGGAGATTATTTGAATTTAACATTCATCATAGAGAGCCAACGGTAGAGATGTTGTGTATACATTAAGCTCGCATCAAGAATCCCTAACTCCCTCTTTATGAAATTCATTCTTTCTTCGGTAAGGGATTTAGTGAAAATATTCGTTAATTAATTAGTTATGCCAATGAATTCTAACACAACATCATTATTTTGCACATGAACTCTTAAGAAATGATGTCTTATGTCTATATGCTTACTTTGAGAGTATTGGATAGGATTCTAGGAAAGATTAATAGCACTTGTGTTGTCACATTTGATGAAAATGCGATCAATCACTTTGCTTATTGCCATAGTCCTTGATTTATTGCTTCATCCATAAAACTTATGTGCAATAATAACTTACTGCCACATATTCTATTTTAGCGGTGGACAAAGTGATAAAAACTTGTTTTTTACTAAACTAAGATACAAGACACCAATAAATTGGCAGGTTGTGGAAGTGTTTTTCCTATCAAGTAAATCACCAGCGTAATCCACATTCAAATATCCTATTTTGCCAAAAGATGAATTCCTATGATACCATAATCCTAAATGCATAGTGCCATGTAAATATTTTAGAATTATTTTCATCACATGAAAATCTGATTCTTTAGGACAAAATTAAAATTTAAAACACAAACATACATTATACATGATATTGGGTATAAAAGCGATTAGATAAAGAAGAGAACTAGTCATACCTCTATACTTCTTATCTAATGGCTTACCCGATTCATCCTTGTCAAGCTATATTGTTGAGCTCATTGATATCTTGGCACTCTTTCAACCATCTATCCCAAACTTCTTGAGTAGTACTTTTGTGTATTTGGATTGGTTGATGAAGATACCCTCTTTGTGTTGCTTGATTTGTAGACTAGAAAAAATTTTAAGTTCTCCCGTCATGTTCATCTCAAATTTTATAGTCACATACTTAGCAAATTCTTTACAAAGAAACTCATTAGTAGCACCAAAGATAATATTATGAACATAAATTTAAACAATAAGGGTACCGATACTATGCTTTTTCATAAACAAAGTAGTGTCAACTTTGCCCTTTTGAAAATCATTTTCTAAAAGAAATGCACTGAGCCTTTCATACCAAACTCTAGGAGCTTGTTTCAATTTATCTAAGACTTGAGTCAATTTAAAAACATGGTTTGAAAACTCATTATGCTAAAAAACCTGGAGGTTGTTCAATATAAATTTTCTCCTTAATTAAATCATTCAAAAAATGCACTTTTAACATCTATTTGAAAAAGTTTAAAATTCATATGATAAATAAATGCAAAAAGAATCCTAGTAGTCTTTAACCTTACAATGAGGGAAAATGCTTCATCATAATCAATGTCTTCCTTCTAGTTGTACCCCTTTGTGACTAATCTAGCATTGTCCCTAATGATAGAACCTTGCTCATCTAACTTGTTCCTATACACCCATTTACATCCAATAACTGGATGTTCGTTAGGTCTTGAAATAAGCCCCCAAACCTTGTTTCTCCTAAATTGGTTAAGTTTCTTTTGTATAGCAATTACCGAACAATCATCATCAAGAGCCTTATCAATTGATTTTGGCTTAATTTGAGAAACAAAAGCAAGGATATTATCTAAGGTTTTAAGTTGAGATCTAGTACTTATGCCCTTTGAGGTCTCCACAATGATGAGTTCCTTGGGATGGTTCTTGGGATACCTCCAATCTTCGGATAACTCTTGAACTTAGTCCTCCTTCTTTTATTATGGTTGAGCTTTCTCAATCTCTTATGGTTGCTCTTCTCTAACTTTATCATATTTTGGGTTGGAGTTGATCTTCAGTCTTTCAAACTCACCTATGAGATCATCAATAAAAGAACTTTTCCTAAGATTAAGTTTATTAGATCTATTAAAAACAACATTAATAAACTCTTCAACTACCATGAACTTTTTATTGAACACCTATATGCTTTACTAGTGGTAGAATAACTAAAAAATATTTCTTCATTAATGTAAAAGGTAAGTTTCCCAAGGTTATCCTTAGTGTTTAAAATGATTTGCACCTAAACACTTTAAGGTAAGAAATCTTGAGCTTTCTTCTATTCCATAACTTATAAGAGGTTTTATTCAAAATTGGCCTTTTAAAAAACTCTATTTGCAATATAAAAAGAGGTGTTGATGGCTTCAATCCAAAAGTAATTAAGAAGTGAATACTCATTAAGTATAGTTCTAGCCATATTTACCAATATTTGATTTTTTTTCCTCTTTGTAACATCATTTTGTTCATGGTGTTCTATGAGTTGAAAATTTATGAGAAATACCATTTTCCAAACAATAGTTTTAAAAATTCTCATTTTGAAATTCCTTGTGATGATCACTTCTAATTCTAGAAATGAAACAACCTTTTTTTCTTCATTTTGAACCATCTTTTTGCAAAACTTTTAAAAACATCAAAAGTATCACTCTTATAAGCCAAGAGACTAACCCAAGTGTAACTAGAGTAATCATTAAGAAGTACATATGCATAATGTTTTATATCTATGCTAGCATTCCTAATAGGTTATACTAAGTCCATATGAATTAGTTAAAGAGGTCTAGTATGACTTATAATATTTTTAGCTTTGAAGGTGGATTGGTGTTGCTTCCTAATTTGACATGGTCCACAGGTCTTGTCCTTAATGAATTTGAGCTTTGGAAGACCATGTACTAGCTCTTCTTTGGAAAGGCTTTAAAGAATTTTCATGCTTGCATGCCCAACTCTTTTATGCCAAAACTAAGATTCATTGCTAATACAAATAAGACACTCAAAATATTGATTAGTTAAATAGTCTAAGTCAATTATACATGTATTATCTTTTCTTTCACCCTTAAAGACTATATTGTCATCTACCAAGTTAGTGGCAAGGCATTCTTTAAAGTCAAAAGAGACTTTGTTACCTTTGTTTCACAATTGATTTAAACTCAACAAAATATGTTTCATACTATTAATAAGAAGGCAATCTTTCTTACCAACACAACTAATGCCAATGACTTTACTCTTGGCATTGTTCCCAAAGGTTAACATTTCCACCTTGCTTCTCCTTGATGGATGGAAAGAGATTTACATTTTTCAGTCATATGTTTTGAGTATCCATTATTAACATGCCTTGTATTTTTCATCATTTATGGACTCAAAGCATTCCTACAAGAAATAAACAAATCATCTTTATTTAGGTACCCAAGCTGTGACATCCCAGTTACTAATCATTTAAATATATTTCTAAGTCTATCCATTTTTCATTTAAAAGACCGGATAAAAATTTTTTTTTTTCTTTTCTTTTAAGCATTATGCTTCTTATTCACCACTTAGTATTATTTACAATAAAACATACATGAATAATCAAATTAAAATACTAACTGACTGTATACTAGCCCAACCTCTATTACACAGCTAGACAGCGACTTTGAAAAGTATACTGGAT